>VCRD01004320.1:2735-43641 GCA_006783055.1 Trinorchestia longiramus
GGGTGAGTCTCTTGAACAAGGCTAGTCTAAAACTTATTTGACAGTTAGGTGCTCCATGTAGGTGAACTAATCTTAGGGTCTGATTTACAAGATTCAAAATTAAATAATTAAAATTAAAGCCTAATTTTTATAATGAATGCAACTGTGGCAGAAAATGTGTAAGGGCATCAGTGATACCTTCTGAGCTTGATCTTGAACCCTGAAATTACTGCAGAATATTGAAACTGATCTTTCCCTCTGTGGTAAAGTCAGTGTTGCTCTTTTTATAAATTTAACCCATTTTTTAAATGGCAATGTTTACTAATATTTTTAGTGATTTTGGGTGCTATTTACTAGAGAACCTGATTATAACTTAACTGAAACCAGAATGTGTTGAATTAATAAAGCTTTTTCATGCTGTGTCCTTTGTTTCAAAGTATTCAAAGAAGTTTATTAATTGTTTAATATGATTGGTATGTGATGGAATACTTGTATTAATCAACTCTTCTCTCATTCTTAAATTTAAGAACAATTTTTACAAGTGCTATTTTGTGTGCTTTGGAATAGTATAATTCAGTGCAATAAAATGTTGAAATATATTTTTACCACAAGCTCATACAGATCTATTCAATGTTAATTAAGAAGTATGTCAACGGTCAGATTTTTAAATTTTCTTTGCATAGTATTAATGTTCAAAATTTTACTTCTCTAATAAGAGATAAAAGTATTCTACAAAGAAGGGATGAATACACATTACAAATAAGAAAATAAAAGCATAGATACTACAAATATGGGATGGATGCATGCTACATATCTGGGATAGAAGCATACCACAAATAAGTGATAGATGCCTACTACAAATAAAGGATATTAATTGCTGTTCCTTCATATTCCAAACAGGATTAGTTATACCATCATGCATCATTTTACCTTTTTTAGGTGATTTCCTAAGGTCTCTACATAGTGAAGTATCTGCTTACTTTTTATTCATCATAGTCACAAGACACTTCATTGTTGAAGCCCCACTTATGCATTTTGGCAGGAATGCCCTACACTGTAACATCATAAAACAAAATAAACAGTTATTCCTAATTTCTCTACCATGATTGTATTATTGCATCCTATGTTATTTATTTTCAGTGATTATATCCCTTGATAAAGAACCTGTATATGTATTGTATTGAATGCAATCTCTAACATTCCTGATCCCCCCAATTTGCTCCTGGGTTATTTCTCTCCATGCCTATGTCTTGCGAGCTGTGAGGCTTCACTGCGTCCCCTTTTCTCATAAACAGTGCCTGACCTCAGAGCTTGCTGAGTCTGTTCAACTGCTTGGATTCTATTTTTTGTACTGGTCAACATTCCCCAGCATGCTCCTGTTAAGTCTTTAATTGTGCTTTATTCAAGTTTGCCTGGAAGCCCTATATTTGTTGCACTCAAGCACTATTCTATCACAATTTGAGAACTATTTCAGTGTTTTATTGAATTTTGAAAAATCTACAAGTATAAAATCAAACAAAACTTTTTGTTACTCATGAGTCTGATAAGTTGAGATATAAATCTTTTGTTATCTTAACTTAATTAAGAGTTTCTTCTTGCTCTATATTATAAATTTCATCTTTTCTTCTTTAGAAGGTGTGACTGCGTCTGGTAAGGTGAAATACATTCAACAAGTTCTTCACAGATCCTATGACATGCTAATATATGGTTAGTTCAATACACACCATTGGGTGCTTTTAATCTTGCATTTCATTGCACTTATGATATGGTGACAAAGTTGTTCAGTTGTGGTAAAAAAATATGCTGTATATGGTACTGAATATTTTGTGAATGCTTTTTGTGCAAATAATTAAATTGTAATTGAGAAATGGAAAATTTTATTTCAAAGTTTTTAAACTGAATTTACATGTGAGAACAGATTTGAATTTTAAGCCTAGTGTAGAAGAGTAAATAATTCATTGTATGTTGATTGGTGTTGGTATGCATTTGTTGATTAGTTTTGTATAGGATATTTTTATCTTAGTTTTGAATTTTTTGTATATCAAACACCATTATGGTAGTCAGGTGTGTACATTTTGTTTTTTCATATGGCAGTTTCAAGTTCAACTGCACTGAGCTTCTCCACATTTGATAGCTCCAATTTCAGTCTTTTTTAGAGAATGTCAACAGAATTTCTTTTTGGGAAATTCTATCATAAGATAGAACTATAAAACTTCTGTGAAAAGTAAAAGAACTGAATTATATTAATCTATTATGTGTGGTTAAAACCTCAATTTATGTATTGTCATTTATTCAATGATGTTTAATTGCTCCAATGTCCTAATTTTAAAATTTTGAATAATTATTGTTACAGGTTGTCAATATAAGTAAAAATTATAAATTCCATGTAATTTTTAATCTTTGATATCAAATGTAATTGAAATTTGAAAATTTTAGCAAGTCTTGGGGGAAATGTTTCTGAGTCTCACATTATTATTTATTTTTCAGGTTTGTTGCTACAATGGCACCACAAACCACTCAAACCATGCAGGCACGACTAGCAATGGGCGGATCCGTAATGGCCTCATACCAGTGGCATGTCCTGAGATGTGCTTCTATTGTTTTGATGTCCTGCACAGCCACCTGCATTCTCTGGATCCTCCACCGCTGCCTGATTTCACCAATGACCCTTAGTCAGTTGAGCCTGTAGCAGTGATGCAGTAAAGCTTCTGATTTTAAAATTCCATCTGTCAGCATGGATGTGTAATCAAACAGGTGCATTGACTTCTCAATTCAGAAGAATTCTTTTGCATTTCTGGTTAAAAAATTGTGCACTTCTTGAGTTATGAGATTGTGTCTGTTAGGGTTTGGATGTACTGGTAAGCTGGTTTACCCTTGACATATCTGCAGGCATGTACATGTATTTTCTTAAACTTCACATGTAGAGGATACATGAAGTTTACAAGAAGCAGTTGGTCGCAAGTTGGGATGTTTCATCTTTCTAAAATGGAAAATTTAAGAACTTCCATTGTTGTCTGATCAGTGTTGTCATTAACTTCTTGGAGTAAGTGCAGCCTGAAAATGTGTATTTATTTATATACAAAGTATCATATGTATCAAACAGGACACAATTTCACCAATACTACACTTGTATTAGGGTTTAGTCAAAAGGGTGAATCCTATTATGAGCAGTAAGTGGCTCTGTCATTTGGTGGCTTAAATTATTTTTGAATCTGTTTCAATGGATCTGTTCAGTGTTGCTCATAGCATTACCCTGCAGTCTGTTAGATACTGCAAACCTAACAAATTTACCAACAAATTTGGCATGTACAGAGACAATAGGGGTGTCGGAAAGTACAAGTAAGAATAGCATTAGAGTTGAAACATCTACTTTCTGTTGCTGGCTTAAATCGAAATTAATTTTTTGAATTTCAGTGTTAGTTGTCTTTAGTTTGAAGAATATTCTCTCTTGAAGCCTGCAGAAAATCAACGAATGAAGCCTATGGCCTCTATCAACGAATGGATTCTCCATCTATACATTAATGGAGGCTATGAAGGCATGATATGATCTAACCCTACGGAGGTGCAGTTAGTGCAGGCTGTAGCGGTTCTGGTAGAATTACATCACAGTTGTTCTGTGAAGGTAAAGCTTATCTAAGTTTTTTTGGCCTATTTTATCGGTGGTGCATTTATTTCTGAATGTTAATGTGTATTATTAGTACATTATTATGAATTTCAATATGGTGAACATGTAGAGTTTATTGTATTTGTATACAGCCTTCATTTCTTCATAGGCCTTCAAATCTCAAGCTTTACTTGTTTAAAAAGAATTCATTTGCAGAAGTTAGTCATCATGTGGGAATAAAATGCAGAGCACATGCTTAGGATAACCTAAGTTAATTATTTATGTATTGTTTTATTCATGGTTGTAGGTGTATTGCTTAAAAATCGTGATTTATTCTTTGATAACATGTCCCACATTTGGACCTCCCATGCTGTATAGTTTGAGAATCTGTGCCAAATTGTTACAATTTGTCAATTGCACTTTGTTACTGGACCTGCTCTTTTGTCCATCAGTTGATCCAACTTGTGCCACCTCATTTGCAGCACGTTCATTCAACTGTTATCTCAATTTGAATGGATGTCATATACATTGAAACTGAAGTGTGTGTGTGGGCAAGGTTAAGTGACCTGTTTTGTTTTGCAGTCCGCTATTTGTGACGTGGAATGCTGGGCGGGACCGAAGATTACGAGGGTGCATGGGCACCTTCAGCCACATCAACTTGCATGCTGGGCTCAGAGAATATGCTGCTACCAGGTATTGGTTGCTACCAGGTGTTGGTTGCTACCAGGTGTTGGTTGCTACCAGGTATTGGCTGCTACAAAGTGTTGGCTGCTACCAGGCATTGGTTGCTACCAGGCATTGGTTGCTACCAAGTTTTAGTTGCTACCAGCGGCTCCTGTGTTCATTTGTTCTGAATTGAAACTAATTTACCATTTATTCTAGAACTTTGATTCTTTGTAGAATTGTTTTATGGTTATTTGTCATTCTGTAACATTGAATCTTTGTCACTGAAAAAATACATTTGTTGCATTGAGGCCTGGTCATGTGTGTAGAAGGAATGATAGCAATACTCTTAATGTGTACTGGCGAGCTAGAAATAACTCATGACATACTTCTCTCTTTATTAGCTTGAAAGTTTGTGTTTTCCCTGTGAATGCCTAGAATATCCCAGTATATAATAATATACAGTTTGTTGGTTGGTTGCTGGCTTGGTTCGTCTCTCTGTGACGCTCTTGAGGGTTTAGATAGGCGAATATTCGGTTGGGTATTTAGAATATTTTATATTCTATTGTAATCTCTGAATTATATTTTCCCAAAAGAGTGCCAGTTGGAATCAATTCCAACTTCCTTTACATTGCATTGTCTCCAAAGTTTTTGTACTAGACCTGGATATTTGTTCTTAACCAGTTGTGTGCTTGATACTAATTTTTGCACTATGTGGACTCGTTTTTGTACTAGACCAGTTTTTTTGCACTTGACCTTCACCTTGCAGTGCCTTCAAGGATTCGCGCTTCCAGCCCATAGCTCCAGACGAGCTGCCTCGCCTGTCCGTGTCCGTGTCCATCTTGCGGCAGTTCGAGGAGGCTCGAGACTACCGTGACTGGGACATCGGAACTCACGGCATCAGGATTGAGTTCTTCAACGAGAGGGGCGCCAAGAGGACGGCCACTTACCTTCCTGAGGTGGCTCCTGAGCAAGGTCAGTTGGCAGCTCAAAGTGACGGCGGACTGTGAATGAATTTTTATAGATACCTACCCAAAAATATGTAGTCAGGTGCTCGAATATTGTGCTTATTTCTTTCTTGATTGTTGACCTGTTTATTTTCACGTTCCTGTTGAGCTTTCACGTACCCTCTCTTATACCCCTAAAGCTTACACCTGCTCTCTCACATACCCCTTGAGCTTATACCTGCCCTCTCACATACCCTTTGAGCTTACATTTGCTCTCACATACCCCTTGGGCTTACACCTGCCCTCTCACATACCCCTTGAGCTTACATTTTCTCTCCATACCCTTTGAGCTTACATTTTCTCTCCATACCCCTTGAGCTTACACCTGCCCTCTCACATACCCCTTGAGCTTACACCTGCCCTCTCACATACCTCTTGAGCTTACACCTGCCCTCTCACATACCCCTTGAGCTTACACTTGCCCTCTCACATACCGCTTGAGCCTACACGTACCCTCTGACATACTTTTGGAGTCTACATGTGCCTATTCATGTACATCTCTAGCCTACTTGCACGTCTTTAGTTTACGTGTACCTCTGGTATCTACATATGCCTCTTGTGTTTCCACGTGCCCTCGCGTGCAGGTTGGGACCACGACAAGACCATAGACTCACTGCTGCGCAAGGGCGGCTTCAAAGGCAGCGTGACGACGGAGATACGTCGCAGTCTCAAGCTCACCAGATACCAGAGCGAGAAAATTTCGATCACCTACTCAGTGAGGCCTATCAGGATTATTGAGTAGACTTAGACTATTTATCGTGCTTATCAGTTTAACAATGCAGTTGTTCTGTGCATCAAAACACAGTCGATCATACTACTGCGCGCATCAGTGGTCAAGCGTTTTACTGGTCAATTCATGTTCATGTGCTTTATTTCAGTAATTTCTATAAAGTTTATGTAAGTTAATACTTGAGGATCCTGCCTGTCATACATGTACCATCTGACTTACAACCTGCTCAATATACAACCATTAACTCTTTGCACAGTATGATATAGAGAAGAAATTTACGATCATGCATACTACTGTACTATGTAGGCATTTTATATAGCAAGCATTTGACCTGGTGTCCTTACGTAGAGTGTCGGTGATTATTTGCGGTTCTATTCATGACCAATTGGTTGAAACCAAATTCTGTCGTACGACGAATGGTAGGTCATAGAGTAGAATAGAATAAGGCAATAGAAACGAGCCGTTTGGCCCATTCTTGGGTTGATACCCAAGTCCCATGCCGTCTAAAGTAAAGGCGTCAATCATGCACGTACACCTTAATCACGTAAGGTCAATACTGTCATGTTGTGGTGGTCATTGTGGCCTATAATAGTCTATAATATGTATGCATCAACACTTTTTCTGTCAAATGGAGTCGCTGGTGCTGGGTTAACAAGTAAAACATTCCTGCTTCATTAATGCCAGTAAAAGGCTATTGAGTTGCTGCAAGTGGGATAAGTGGATATTATTCAAGTTGCTACTCCAAGAATTCTTCTTCCTTTTGTAGTACAACTGTTGATATTAGCCACAATAGTCGCGTCTGTAACTGCGGACAATCGACATCAACGGACTGATGGTCCTTCATTTTGTCCGTTGAATCGAGGCATGACTGTATACATTGAGGGGGCCTGTATGCAAGTGCGTGATTCCCAAACGGCTCATTCCTGTTGTCATATTCTATTCTAGGAAGAATTGCCATGTTCGTTTGCTTGTATGGCTAGTAGCCTATGTTTTTGTTTTGATCCTGTAATTTTAAACCGTCTGAGTGTTACAAAAATTTCACTGTTCTGTAGCGGGCTTGTCTCTATCTAACTGCCTATTGCTGAGTCAGCAGCTCCTGTTGGAGTCAGTTGCAACTCTAATATTAGAGTTAGGTAAGGCTTATTATTTCCTTATTCTTAATTTCTTTCTACTTTCGTGGGAGTAATCGATTTATTAAGCATCTGCTGGTATTTTTGTTACAATTAAAAGATGCCATTTTCTTGTTAGAAGTGCTACTGTAAACTGGTACATGCATTTGCAATCTTGGGGCAGATTTAGAGGATGTCTTTTAACTTCTGACAGGTGTGTACTCTTGGCATTACGAACACACCTGAGCTCGAAGCGTGATTTACATAAGTGTGTGTTGCAGGAGTACATGAACTACTGGCGCAGTCGACGTTGCTAGCAGTCACTGGGCGGGGCGGCGGGTGATGCGAGCGTGTACGCGGCAGAGGAAGGTCTACTCGAGGCCCCTCTTCTCGACACCGACGCATCCGAGGACGAGCAGCGAGCGGTCCGTGAGTGGACGAGATTGACGAGTGAAGCTGCCAGCATGCTTGTACCTCAGCCTTCATTGGCTGCTCAGAATTCGGAAGACGCTACTGCTGCCCTGTCACTGGCGCTCCAGAAGTCGCCCGACACTGCCGCTGCTCTCTTGTTGGATACTCAAAAATCGTCCGACGCTCCCGCTGCTCAGTCACTGGCTCTTAAAAAGTCACCCGACGCCTCTGCTGCTGCTGCTGCCGCCGCTCTTTCACTGGCTGCTCAGAAGTCCAACTCAAACTCAGCTCTGTCTCGCAGTTGTTCGCCCCTTCAGGGTATTGAGTCGCCACTCTCTTGCAACCTTCTCGTCACTCCTAAACGGCCTGATGACTCAGAGCTCGGTCTCTCTCGCTGGGCCTGTCCTCCTGCAGTTGCCTGGTCCCTGTCTCCTGTGCGGTGTGAGGCGGGGCCCTATCCCCAGGTTGCAGGAGACCTCCCTCCATTGCTGTACACATCTCTCTGTCCCGCTGCTGTGAGCCCCTCAGTCTGGCCTCAAGATACGTCAAATGGTCTCACTTTCGTGAGGCCCGCCCACCACAAAGGACCATCAGAAGACTCGTCTATTAGAGACACCCTGCCCAGTTGTGAGCTACCCAGGGACCACAGCACTGTTTCTTTTCCCTCTGAAACTTTCCCTTTGCCCTGGAATGCCAGCAACTCTGCCCCACACAACCCGTTTCCGCACACTCTCGCTGCCGCCGGCGCTCTGGATGGTATGAACAACTTGCACTGCAACTCCCTCAGCAACACGAGTGCCTTTGGAATCTCCACCACAAATGCACTGAACTCAAACGTTGCTGCTCATGCCTTGAATTCTTACGCTTCGAACAGCGGTGAAGTGCCATCCGCCTCTCATATGGAAGCTTTTAAGTTTGGCGGTGCTAAAGCTCCTGCTGCTCACTCCGCCTCCGACAACTCGAACCTTCGTGATAATGACAGCTTCATGTCGGACTACCATGGTGGGGATGCTGGCAACATGAGAACTGCCAAAGGAGAGGATGAACTATTGCATCACCACGGTGCTTCCATGTTGTACCGACGCAGTGGCCTGCCTTGTAAACCTGATCTCCATCTCCAGCAGCAGAACTGTGCTCCTCAGGCGGTGTATCTGCCTGACATGAACGCTTGTTCCGTGCTGCACAACTCTTCGTCTTACCGTCCAGCTCGAGCCCCTCCTATGGGCCAAGCCCCTTCTTTCTCTGCACCCTGCGTTCATTTGTTCCCGCTTGCTTCCGACCAGTCCGCTTCGGTGTACTACTGTACCGCCGCCCCCCCAACGTCGTGTTCGCTTTTGCAAGCTCCTTTAAATTCGATCCCTGCTGACTACAAAGAAGCCCCCATCCTGCTGCCTACCGCTTTGCATCCACAGGCCGACTACAAGGAAGGCCCTGCTCTGCGGAGCCCTTCGTATTTAGAACGCAATCAGACGTACCAGCAAATGCAGTTTCTGAACGCGTCTGATTGTCTTACACCAGCACCACCTTTTGCTTCTCCTTACTACGGCAGTACGACAACCAACGCTGGAGCTCCCAGTGTCATTGGTGGTGGGAACAGTGTGCAGTGGCACAGCTACTACAACGGCGCTGGTGTGCTGCTGCTCGGAGGCTGTCCAGCTCCTGAAGGAGGTGATGCTGTTGGTGGTGCTGGCGGGCGTGGTGCACAGCCCCAGCAGGAGTGTGCTGTGGGGTGGTGTGTGCCTGCACAAAGGATTCTGCCCAACAGACTCCTCGCCAATCTTGTGTGTGGCTTCTTTCACTCCTGATAATAAGAGTGATCTTAGGGGACCATTTTCTTGTATGTGTGTGACAGTGATGCATGATGGGTGTCAGGCGTCACTTACTTCGTATCTCAGGTCAAGAATACCACGCTTAGTCTACTTGTGATGCTGTGATTGCCGCGATTTTGTGTCTACAATTAAAGTGCACTAAATTTTTGGATTTTGCATCTGTGTTTGGTGATGCTAAAAATTATGGGACATAAGCTTGTGTGGTCACCATGCATTCGGGAGTTAGTGGGATTTGCGTCTTGTTTCTCCTGCAGTGTGATTTATTCGGGCCAAATTTTGAACTGATATGAACGATGATGAATATTGCCAGTATGTCATCATTCGGAAGACGTTTATTGTGATCAAATGGAAATTGCAATGATGTAAATAAAACTGAACGAAATGATGAGTCGACCTCTAAAACGTATTAGCTCGGGCAATATGTATTGAAATTTCAACGAGTGACAATGGTGTCTCTGCTGAAACCAATACTACACGAGCTCGAGCATTACTTCACGGAGCAATGAGGAGATGTGTGCTGGAACACGAAGGACGTGGTTGTAGTGTTATACAGGGTGCGGCAACATAATTTTTTTTCTGAAGCAAAGCGCTTTGAAAAAAAGAAGTTAAGTTGCCGCACCCTGTACTAGTACGTCTTGTGCGCTGCTTAGTGAACAGTGGCTGTTGTGCAAGAGGAAGAGATCGAAGTCATTTCCGACCCATTTGCTTATTGCTATGGTGGGTCAGCGTGCCTGTTTATGTACTTCCAATTTCCAAATGCAATTATTCATTTAGAAATTCTAAATGAAATATTGTCAGATTATTTTTTAAGGGAAGATCGTCGAAAGATTTATTTCAAGCGTGCAACTAGGAGGAAAAAAGTGTAATTTTGAGGTGCGCTTGTGAATGCTCGTGCAGTACGGGTTGTACTGGAGGAACTTCGAATTTCATCATTCACTAGGCTACTGCCTGCATAATTCCTTGGAAAATTGATGGCTAAGCAGCGCACGAAACTTGAGATGACGATGTGAATTGATGCCCTCCTACAAGTCTTAGTTTGTAGTATTTAATGAATTACCGTGCAAATCTCACTAAGTTGAGCATGATTTTTCTGTGGTGTTTGTGTGATGATGCCACTTAGTGCCCAAAGAACCTGCACATGTTGCATACCAACTCCATACAGACGTAACAGTCATCATTGTGTCAAGCTTGAGCTCAAAATTGAGCCTAAAACGCCTCTTCTGGTGTGTATCTACAGGATTATGGATGTCATTTAGTAACTTATTTATTATTCTTAGTTTCATCTTGTGTTTTCATTTGTATTTTGAATTTTAGCTTTCACGTGAGTGGTGTTGAGGAATGGTGTCTAAAAATCGTCGCTGGTACTGCATAGTCTTTTTAATGCAAGAGACGCCAACTGTTATTTATAATTAAAATAATAACAAATAAATGGTCGCCAGTTCTCGCACCAATAATCTTGTTGTCTGCCGTGTTATTTTGTTGGGTTACAAAGGGAAAGTGACCTTCGAAATAGTTATTTGTAAATTAAAAAGAGATGTTTTCTCCCTTCGCTGACAATTTAACAATAAATAGTGACACATTTTGGTACTGTCAGACAGAAAGGAATTATATACTGTAGTGATGATTTAACATTCATACTTTTTTATACTTTGATTAGCATCAGACACAAGCAGCAAATAAAAAATCACGTCACAATTGCTACCTAAATTTCTGCATTGTTAAGTTGTTATGGCAATAAAAGATTTATATAGAGGCAAGTAAAAAACATTCTGGGGGTCTATGACGTCAGAGGATATGCGTCACGTCTGGCAGTTTACCTTGCTATTGACATAGTAGGAGCTGCAGTTACCTTCACTTGACATCTTAATGACGATTATGCGTGACCAACAAATTCTCGTCTACAGTTCCAGAAAACAAGAATACCACGACTCTTGTTAACTCTTTATTTATTTCTGTAGATTATGACTTTATTGTGCTGTGCAATTGTTAACAGCTCGATGCTTGGACTATACCTCTTGACAACCATGCCTGTGGGCCTTCTTGACAACCACGCCTGTAGGCCTCCCTCTTGACAACCACGCCTGTAGGCCTCCCTCTTGACAACCACGCCTGTAGGCCTCCCTCTTGACAACCACGCCTGTACGCCTCCCTCTTGACAACTATGCCTGTAGGCCTCCCTACAGATGACATAGTTCATACACGTGTACATCACATTTCATACAGATGTGATATATTTCATACAGACATACCTTGCATGTCACACTGACACGTGTGATGTATTTTATATGGACATAGCTCACAAGTTTCACTTGGTTGTCACGTGAAGAGTCGCTTAAATTCGTCACTGTTCTCCGGAAATTTCGCCTGGAAAAGCACGTCGCTGGGAAGAATGTTCAGCTAGATGTTGTTTTATTGTATTTTATGTGGACTTTCAACTCGAATTGATAACTTGTTCTAACATTTCCAAGCATGTTCCAGCCGTACACAGACGTCACCACATCCATACAGAATACATTGATATATATATATATATCATATAACGGCTCCATATAATATAGAATATGGCAACAGGAACGGGCTGCTTCGTCCATTTTAAAATTGCTACCCATGCCGTCTACACCAACTTGTATCAATATCAAGATTCTGGATTGATTTCGATGAAAAAGTTGTTTTTCTTTCCGGGTTTGAATACGATTGAAAATTGAATGTAAGGTTGCACATCAAAACTCAGAGAATATAGCTGTGATTTTCACATACATTTATAGTGTACGTGTACGTTCCTCTAGACATGAGCGTCGTAGTATTATTTGAGGACACGAGTAGTATCTTGCATTGTTAGTTGGCTTAACTTTCTTTTTTATGAAATGTCCGTTAATGATGTTCTTAAAGAACTTGTTCTTTGTTATGGTTATGAACTTACGAACCTTCTAGCCTTCTGGAGCGTCTTGGCCTTCTGGAGCGTCTTGCCCTCTGGAGCGTCTTGGCCCTCTGGAGCGTCTTGGCCCTCTGGAGCGTCTTGGCCCTCTGGAGCGTCTTGGCCCTCTGGAGCTCCTTGGTCCTCTGGAGCTCCTTGGCCCTCTGGAGCGTCTTGGCCTTCTGGAGCTCCTTGGCCCTCTGGAGCGTCTTGCCCCTCAAGAAATCCATTTGTTTCGTCTATTTGTCACTCATTGCTGTTATTGTGGTGGATGACGCAGGATGCAAGTCATTTCCAAAATTTTTTTCAGTGATACAGTTCATGCTCAGGCTTACCATCAGTTCTTCGTGTCAGACTCAAGTATTGTCGGTGTTGAAATTCATATTCCATGATGATGTATTGTTTTATGTAATCATACATCATTACATCTGTTAATGACGTGTTTGTATCACGTCAAGCGACGACGAGTTTGTATGGTCCTTTCAATATTTTTCAGCTTTGGTTTGTTTACTTGGGACGGACTGTTGATAACCTAACCTTCGCTTTGATGAAAGTGATGAGTGACAAGCAGCAGTGTTATCGTCGTGTGAATTGGCCTTGTGTAATTCGAAGGCCGTACTGTGTTGTAGTACATTAGTGGTGTATTACATCAGTGGTGTATTACATCAGTGGTGTATTACATCAGTGGTGTATTACATCAGTGGTGTATTACATCAGTGGTTGCAGTGCACCAGTGTTTACGACGTTATATGGCCCTTATCACCTGCGTTGAGTGCCTCTGTCTAGACAGAACGATTTGATCATTTTATTGAGTGAGCATTGCGACTTGTGTTCAGTGGGAACTTCTATTTAAGTGAGATGTGCTGAATTTTATTGAGCTCTTGCGCGGATTTCTATTGGTGGAAGCAGGTGTAAATTCGTGCGGCTCTGGAGTAGATTTTATGAAGCTTCAGTAACTTGAAAATATGACAAGAATAGTGGAATGTGTAGAGTCCGAATCATGATGGCACGCACGCGATGATCACGTAGCTGGTAGTTTATTACTATGACAACAAGATGAAATCGCTTTATTGTGGCTGCGGTGGTTAAACTAGGAATATAATGATAATATAGCAACAGGAGCAAGCCGTTTCTGTTACCCTACTCTATTTTTTCTTTTCTACGTACACGGTGGCGATGATGTAGCTTATATCTTTATGGTACGTGCACGGCGGTGATCATGTAGCTTATATCTTTATGGTACGTACACGGCGGTGATCATATAGGTTGTAATGTGAAATGACAGGAGACAGGCAATGAAGTCATGGTGGGTGTTACACTGGACTGTTATCGCACTCATTTATCTTATCAATTGCCTTATCTTATTTATATTCATGTACCTCTGTATTAACTTAGTGTGTGACTGAGTAGAGAGGACAGAATGCGCAGTGATGGGAGCACCCGAATGTTCCCGTGTTGTTTTAAAGTGCGTGTCGTTATGAATGTTGATTTCTAGCGGTGCAGAACTCCGTCATGGATGATGATTTCTGGCGGTGTAGAATCTTATCATGGGTGTTACTTTCTTGACATTGTACTTGTTTTTAGTACATAGAGCCTCTTACGTACTGGTGCGTCGTGATCGTGTCTTGGGTGTGTGGGAAGCACAAGCGGGGTTTAAGAAAACAAAATACTCGAACTGTCGGGGTTTTCGGGGTGTACTTGGAGCGTATTCGTTTCGAGTAATAAACACCCATTGAACAATAGGTTGAGTTGGCATGCTGGTGACCATGTGATGAAGCCTTCTTCGTTCACTCAGTCTCACCTGAATGCGTGATGCCTCGCAGACTGATTATGGACGTGCATGTGGGCCCTTATATAGATCAAGATACTGTACTATACTGTTAAGTAATTCTGTGTGGCTGCTGGTTTTTGTCCATATGAACGCAGGTCTCTGTACTGCCCTGTGTACATCTAAGAGCGGCCATTTCGCTTTACTGTCTTGTGGGTACGTCTAATGGTAGTTATTTGGTTCTCAGCCATTTGTAGGTAAAGATGAAAGAAAAACTACCAGTAAATTTCTTGAAGCGAACATCGAGGTCGTACTTCGGCAGGGTTCATGTGGCCGCCTAATTTAGCCGTTGCCCAGTCTTACTTGAATACTGGTCTACCCAAAAAAAAATTTAGGTGAATATACCAACACATTTTAGCGTTCATTCGCCAATAAATTTTAGACTGAGTGTGAATTACTTAAAGGGAATGTCTTTGCAGCTGCAGCTGATAAGCATCCTATGTAGCATTGAATTCTCATGTATTTTCGGCCTTATTACTCGGCGTTGTTGGAAAGGATGAGACAATACGAACACCGAGGATACCGAGAAATTGCCATAGAACATTATCGAGACTAGAAAAGTCAACAAACACTCGTTTTGTCCTCGATGATTGGTTGTCTCAGTAATGGTATTCCTACGAGGTACAACGATGAGACTGGCACCTGAACATGAGTGTGGGGTGGAGTAGGCTCATTGTGAGCAGATAGAAGTGAAGGTAAAGTTAGCCTTCCACCACTGCCATTAGTTTATTAAGGTGTATTTCTGCATAACTGCTCTTCAAATAAAACTCTCGGCAACGTCGTGCCTGCTGCTTTATGAAGCATGTCGCAGCAATTTGCATGTAGCCGTGAGGTTTGTAGTTCAATTTATCATGCTGAAACTAGAATTATGATTTCAAGTTTTGTGATCTGTTTCTTTTTTCTGCCGCATTTCTTCAGCAGTTTTTTCATAGGAAGCTTCAATGGGAAATTTCCCCTGTTGGGGGTCAGAAAATGTTGGTTTAGTGTGAATGACTTCGCCTGCACGTCAATGAACCTGCTTTTTTATCATTGCAGGATTTTCGTTTAGTTTTGGCGTGTCTTGTTTATGTCAGTGATGCGATATTTATTTCAGGTTCTTTCGAATGATTTACCCTTCATAGTTACCAACGCTGTATTTTGTGGCTTCCAAGTTTTCAGAAATCGTTTTTTTATATTTTAAACGCGCTTTCTTTAACTTATGAACTTTTTGGTACCTTTTTGAGAAGAATCTTTTTTAGATGTTAGACTTTTCAAGTAGATGTGTAACTCAGTTACTATAATAAATTGCATTCACAATAGGGATGTGTGATGAATATACGTCGAGTATTATTACTATAGTCGAATTGACGATTCAACAATTGCAAACTTGCATGTTTAACTCGTCGAGTCAGCGAAATCACTGAAGTTTTCCGGTTCCTGTTTCACGATTTTCTGCTTCAGATAGAAGCTATTTTTGTTCTGGTTTAGAAACCGTTTTCAGTGTCAGTCTGAATATCTTCTTTACCTATTGGTACTGCACACATTCAATACGCAACGTTTTCTGAAATTAAATTTCGAGTATCTAGGATACATGCTCATGGAGCTAAATGTTAAAATTAGCGCTCCCAAATTGTCGTTTGATTTACTGTACTTTATTTCAGTCATGTTACTGTGAAACAGAATGGACAGAACAGGTTTTCTGGGTACTGTACTTGTTTCTTTTCATTGACAAAATCATTCGTATGTCAAACTTCCATGTAACTTCAGCCAAGATGTTTGATTCAGGAAAATATTTCTTAGCCTGAACCGAGTCATGCACGCGTCAATTAGGTAACTTTTTACGTATGAATAGATACCGTTTAGTTAGTTAACTTGTTACGTATGAATAACGGATTTTTCTCGTCAGCAGTAGATACTGTGAACTCGACGTACGTTTTTGAAATGGACCAAAATTTCTACAGCGCGCTTGGGAAGGGATAGCTGTCAACCAAAATAGGTTCTTTTTAAAGCTATTTCTACATGAGGGTATTGGAAAACGTTAGATCGCACTGGATTATCGGAATCGTAGAAGCAGGAGTACCAAGACTAGTTCTCTATGCTTTGATGCGACGTGAGGTGTTGTGCCGTATTGGTGGTTATTGTTGTCTGCCCAGCGGGTGATCCGGAGGGGACATATATTATTTTTTTTAAGTGACAGGTCACGTCATATGCCCGTATGCTGCGTTCGTAACTTGAATTTAAATCGTGACTTTCGTACAACGCTACGCGGACGAGTAAAAATTCACCGTGAAAAGTTACAAATGAACGCCATGTTCCTTACTTAATTTCTGTTAAATTTGAAGTGAAATAAATTCACGACCATGTGTGTCTGATAAATTGAGGGGAACTTTGCTTTATTTTTGACGTGCACGTTATTAGCCTTTTTTATGTATATCAAATTGCGACTCCAATGTAGTTTTATGAGCTAAAAACTTGACTTTAGTTTCCGAGTGGTGGTATGATAGATAAGTAGATGTGGTACATGGCCTATAAATGCAAATAGAAGTGCACAGTGCTAGCTGAGCACCCTGTACCATGTATAACTATTTCTATGCACAGAACACAATGTGCACGTCCAGGATATTTGGTTTGAATGAATCATCTTTAAATAGAGATATAAAACACGTCATTTTTACCCACTTGCTTATAATACGAGACGTAGTAAGTAAATTTCCCGTGCATGAATGCCCGTCTTAACATTGCATTTGCGGAAGAATTGTGGTGGAAGATGGATAATGTGTGTGTAGCTCTGAGGTGAACGCATCCTCTGGTATCCTCATGTATCGTAACGGACATTACGGATGTACTGGTAACTGATAACGCCTAGGGATATCCCCACAATTGATAATGGATATCCATTTTCCCACGATTGGATATGGATATGCTGGTAACTGATAACGCCTAGGGATATCCCCTTGATTGAAAATGGATATGCTGGTAACTGTTAACGCCCATGATATCCACATCAAATAGCCTCGATGTAGAGAACCACTTGTAAGGATTGACCTCTCCTGGTGAGACACAAATGAACGGATGATTCTGTAGCCATTACCCGCATCTTGCGCCTCGTACTGATGTTATGATGAATACTATCCGAGTTGTTTTGATTTCTTTATCGACTGAAAACTATGTGCTCTAGAACTTTATTTCGCACTACAAATATTCAGTATACACTTGCTCTGGAAGTTTGCGTTCAATATACACCTCCAGAAGCATAGATCTGAATCCTCTTCAGGTTTAAATATAGTCGTTAATGCAGAGCGCGTGGAGATAGATCGCAAGGTTATACCTCCATCACGTAAGTCATATGCTTAATGTGCATATTTCTATTTTCCTCCCAGTATGCCTTTCCGTTTCACATCCTGTCCTTGGCTCATCTGGTGCCCAACTCTCCCTCACATCTTGGCTGCTGGTCCCGACTGACTTGAGTGTGTGGTATCCTGTATACCGTGTCAGGCTTGTATGTGGCTACAGCTTCAAGTATGTGGCTACAGCTTCAAGTATGGGGCTACAGCTTCAAGTATGTGGCTACAGCTTCAAGTATGGGGCTACAGCTTCAAGTATGGGGCTACAGCTTCAAGTATGGGGCTACAGCTTCAAGTATGGGGCTACAGCTTTAAGTATGGGGCTACAGCTTTAAGGATGAGGCTACAGCTTTATTGTGCGTTAGGTTACCTTTGATGTACTGGTTGATGGTGGTAGTGGAAGTAATGCTTAGTGGTTGATGGTGGTAGTGCAGGTAATGCGTAGTGGTTGATGGTTGTAGTCGATAAGAATGATGGTGATTGGAGGTACTGGTTAGTTGTGGTGTTGGTGACGTTTTCTGTAATGTCGCATTAAGGAAACTTGCACGTAGAGAATGACATGTGTAGCATTTAATTGCCGCTAATACAATGTATCAAAAATTGGAAAACCCAAAAAATTACAAAGTTCTCAAAAATAAAAGAAAAAAATTATTCTTACGGATTGATAAGGTTTTTGAACTTAACAACCTGCTTAGTCTAACGTACTGTTTGTACACTAGCATGAAATGCACGTTTTTATGTGTAAGGTTTACGCTAAATTAGAGATAATTGGTGTTCGAAACTTTAACCAAATTAGATAACTGACGTTTGTTAGTGTCTGTTTTTGTTTTGTTTTTCTTGTAAGGAAATGTTACGTAATTGGCTAGACAGTTCCCTCGACGTTGGTCTATATTTATCTTTGATAAGGAAACTCTTTTCCCACATTAAAAGTTACTAACATTGGTTTACTTGTGCCCCTCTTAACATCTATGAACGCTTCTTAGCTTCGCTTTATTCCATTAATATTTCATTATAATATTTCCTTAAGTGAATATTTCCTTAGTCTAAGTTAATTCTCCTCAACCCTACTCTACTGTCAAGGAAAAATATATTTATTATTATTAATATTATTATTGCTAGCTTATGGGTTCCCTCTACCCTAAGGGGTTTGCTGAATGGGGTTGTTGTTCAATATTTTTTGGTCTTGAATAGCAACGACGGGTGAGCTGTAAAAAATTGTTACATTAATTATTAAAAGGATTTGATTTTACTTCAAGTAAGTAAACATCTTTCTCCAAGGTACGCAGTTTTGGTCACAGGGCAATAAAGTGAGGAAACATTTCATTTTCTCATGATTTATACAACATTTTATTGCTTGATGGTCCCGCTTTGCCTCCTCGGTGGCAAGAAGCCTGGCAAAATAGATAATTTTTTATTGATGCTGAACTGTAACTGGGGCTCTGTTCTTGTCATTGCATGTGTCAGCGGAGCAAACTTCTTTTGTTCACCTTTTTTTGGCCTAGCGTTTTTTGTTTTAGTTACGTGTCAGGAAAGTACACTGATGAATAGAGGCAAAGTTCCTCAGCGCTGTTCCAGGGTAGTTGTCTTAGAGTGTACACGTTCCATAAGCACAAGTGTGCTGCGTGTTAATTTTGAATTCATGAAGTATCGCGTGTTCAAAAAACTGGCCCGAGTATTACTTTTAAAAACAAACGTGTTCCGCAGCGGCGACTGAACTCTTCAACGACCACTTCTTCTCCGAAGAGAAATGCAACACAAGCACACGCTGTTCACTGGCTGATGATGCCGTCAGCAGCGTCTACACAAGGAGAACCGTAACATGTTCTCAGTCTTATAACTGTTGAGTGCAGTGATAAACACGGGTTTTTGTTTTCGCGCGCTTTTTCAAAGATGACTTCAGGTTGTATTTGGACGGTAAAGAGTTCATTGTTTTGTGAAGTCTTAACGCAGCGTCAACAGCACTGACCTCAAGAATCTGTTATGGGTTTTTTGTAGTGTTTTTTCTACGTAATTTGTTATCCATTTTTTCATTTTTCTGCAGTTGCTGCGATCCAAGTCTGTGCAGGTGGAAAGCTCCTTGTCATAAGCGAACGACAGCAATAATTACTACTGTTATTCATCTATTACTTCAGGCCGAGGAATTATAATTCATCAGCTTATACTGGGTGTGTGTAGATTGTTATTCCGTAGGCTCAAAGAACAATTAAAAGGAGTTTTTAATGTTTCGTTGGCTTAATTGATCTTTGAAAGTCGGCAAGAAATAATTGCGAGTAACTTACATCTGCTGCTGAAGGAATTCAAGCAAAGCAAATTTTGCTTGTTTCCGAGAAATACTGGTTTTAGCTCTTTAATGCACCGTATCATAAGTTATAGTCCGAATTTTTACGTATAATTACTAATTTAATCATCAACGAAGCCTTTACTGCATCTGGTATCATTATTGGTGCACACGAGCCGAACGAATTCAAAACATGTACAATTAAGTAGCTGGGGTTGATGTATGCGAGCGTCTGTGCGTGATACGTGTTCCGAGATAACTCATTAGTGCATGGACTCCAGAAAAACCCGCAAAAATCGGTTCTGTGAAATAATAAAACGGTACAAAAACTTTGTATTGCGATGGAGGTAGTCATACTTCAGCAACGTAAGAAAGAGTTCTAGTTTTTTGAATATCACTAGACCGACCTTTCCTACGTCTTTTTTTGAGGACTCCATGTATTTTTAATTGTTATGCATTGGAGGCGTGCATTTAAGAGTTAATAAAGCACAGCGTTTGTGTGCCACTACGCCGAAGTTAAATCCTGCTGACGACTCGTCTAGAATCTCACCTGTAATTGCGTTCGTTTTCTGTTTATTTGCTGTAGAATTTTTGTATACTTTTGATTAGTTGGGTATCGAGTACGTTATTGGTTTAGGTTTATGAATAAGTAAAATGAAAACCAGAATGAACCTCTTTAGGTACACAGGACGAATTTGTTTTTTTATGATTCGCTGGGCAAACTTGCTCTTTATGGTCCACAGGGCAGACTTGCTCTTTATGGTCCACTGGGCAAACTTGCTCTTTATGGTCCACTGGGCAAACTTGCTCTTTATGGTCCACTGGGCAAACTTGCTCTTTATGGTCCACTGGGCAAACTTGCTCTTTATGGTCCATAGGGCAAACTTGCTCTTTGTGGTCCGCAGGGCAAATTTGCTCTTTATGGTCCGCAGGGCAAACTTGCTCTTTATGGTCCACAGGACAAACTTGCTCTTTATTGTCCACAGGACAAACTTGCTCTTTATGGTTAATCCCTAAACGGGAAAAAATGTTAGAATGCCATTATTTAATCATAAAATGCATCCATGAAAGTAGGAAAAGTTAACGATTTGTTCGCGTTCTTCATACAGTCTGCATCTTCATCTCGGGCAGGAAGCTCGCCACCGTTGCTCGTGCGCAAGTGCATCAATTCGTGTGAAGTGCATGAATTGTGTGGTGTGATGAACTCCTAGCACGTCTTGAAAGCTTAATTTTATTCTACAGAGTGCAGTAATATAACTTTTTTTTTTTAAAGGAACGTCCTTCGAAAAAAGAAAGTTATTTTGCTGCAATGTGTACAAGGCGTGCCTTCGCTTTGATTCTGTTCTGTTGTTTTTCTCTGATCCAATGCTGTGTCGAATGAGAACTTTAATTCAGCTCCAAGGTAACGTCATTATAATGTATGTTCTGTACTTCTGATTTTAATTGTTGTTATTCCTATAAAATTTTCGGAAACGATCGAGTGTTCGATATGCATGTACATAATAAGTGCGACAACGGACGACAGAGAATCTGATGCAGATTTAAACTTATAGCACAATGTATGAGTGACACTCTTTTAAAGCGGAGTTCAAGTAGTTCATCACTGGAAAAACTATTGAGAATAACACTTTGTATATGACCATCTGAGACAGGATGACTTGGTTGTTATACTGCATTTCGCATTGCCAGTTGGTGACTGCCCCTATACGTGCGGCCTTGTTCTTCAAACGCCACCTGTGTCTCATTCTCGAGCGCCATTTGAGCTTTGTGTCCATGCTTCTAAAGCTCACTTTATTTCAGATGTTTCGGTTTGATAGTCATAATATCATACGAGTGAGTTATCATACCATTGTTATTATACGAGTGAGTGTAACAGTTTCATGTTCAGTGGTTAGCTAGACGAAAAAGCGAGTATTTTAAATCGTTTTTTAAATAGTCCGGACTTGCAATCTACATAAATTCTAACATCTGATAGAACGAACTTGCCCAAACCTTCGGTGAGCAAGTCCAAAGACAGAAAAAATCCAAGCAAGACGAAGTGTCATTTTCATGATTACCTCAAAGTTAGGACACCTCGAGACTTCACTACCAGCTTACCGCTCGGGACTTCAAAAACAGGAAACATTACGAGCTGACTCCCTGGATGCTAATAAGCATAGCAGGAGTATGAGATGCAGGTGGCTTGTGCAGAACTTGAGACCGTGCAGTGGCTGCATTACTGCCTCCCCGTAGCAGTGCCTTGCATCATCCAATCCTTGTCTTGCTGTGATACCGTGCGCCCCTTGCACCCCGTGCTGCTCTGCTGCTGTAGATCTCTGTGGTACCTCTGAGGTCTTGCTTGCTTCTCTGGGTGTGTTGAGGTCTTGGTTGCTTCTCTGGGTGTGTTGAGGTCTTGGTTGCTTCTCTGGGTGTGTTGAGGTCTTGGTTGCTTCTCTGGGTGTGTTGAGGTCTTGGTTGCTTCTCTGGGTGTGTTGAGGTCTTGCTTGCTTCTCTGGGTGTGTTGAGGTCTTTTTTGCTTCTCTGGGTGTGTTGAGGTCTTGCTTGCTTGTCTGGGTGTGTTGAGGTCTTTGTGTCGTTGCTCTTGCATGGAAAAATGCTATTTGTGTCTTTGTATGGTTTGTATATGATCATGATCTAGGGTATCTTGTACGACGTAAATGACTGTTTCTTTCTGGTGATCTTCGCTATTTAAATGAGACTAAGTTGTTCATAGAGTTGGTTTTGTTTGTTTCTATTCGTTGCATATTGTTGAGATCGCTTTTGAAGATTATTTATTTTGATAGGGTTTGTGTCGAGCTCTATACTTTTTATTATTTAAATTTTAGCTAGCTTATTGTTCGTTGGTGGTTGATTAGTTGTCAGGGACCTTAGTTTTTTCGTTATATGCTCATTTTTCTTACGTAGTTTCTCAAACTTTTATTGTTATTCATGTGTCAAAGAGCTGTTTGTGCAATGGATGGGTCTAGTTGCTCTTCGTGAAGTTTCGTATCAGTTGCTCAATGAGTTCGACGTTGTATAGGTGCCAAAGGTCAATGGTGTTTTTAAAAAATCAGTCCTGTGTTTTGAAATGTTCACCTTTTTCTCCGTAGAGTTTCAGTGGTTTGGTGGTTTCTAAGTAGGATAGATTTTCCCGCGGAGTTTTGTTGTGTAGCAGCTGGGGGCAGCCACGGAGCGCTTGGTGGAGCAAACAGCCGATGATTCACCACACTCTTCTGTCGTAGCTTTTAAGATCTTGCGCACTGTGATCATCAAATGTACATAACATAAGGCTGTTTTGATACTCCGGTGGTGATCATCATCATTATGAGTGTAAATATTGCATACTTATAGCTTGATTGTTTTCTCGGGTTCCATGTGTTACGAGAACTTTTTTATTTTATTTGTAGAATTGTTCCCAACAACTTTTGAGCTGTTTATTGTGACACATTTATGGCATAGAGTTGGTGGGTGCGTGATAAACTTCTCATCCATGATGAACTTATTGCAGCTGATGATGCTACTTTTTTCAGTGTGAATTGCATCGTATTTCGCTTGGGCCTCGTGCAGATGCCTGTTATCCTAATCAATCAAGCACTGCGAAATATGTGATTTTTTTCCAAGCCATTTTCTGGTATTTTTCTTTCTAAATTTAAGTTACAATACATATTTTACAAAATCTCTTTTGACGTTGTAATTATTTGTTGCTTCTGTCGTCTTTTGAGCCTTTTTCATTCATGATGATCGCTCCTTCTGTGCCGTCACTGTGGCTTCCACACAACATTCCCGTGCTTTTCAGCAGCGTTGGTTTATTGTCGGAATATTGGCATGTGCTTGCTTTTCTCGGGGTACTTTTCATCTCATGTCTAACTTTATTTCCTGATTTTAAAGGTCTGAAGTACATTAAAACGATCCTTCTCTATCTTATCCCCGATGTTCAACTTCATTTCTTTCAAATTAAAGTGATTTTTTAGAAGGGGATAGCAGTACTTCCAATGACCATATTTCAACGATTTTAACGTTCGTAGGTTTTGATTTAGAGTGCCCTACTTCCATTACCTTCAGCCCCTGCTGGTCCAGTAATTTAGGAATGAGTATGTTGTAAAATCGTTTTGTTCTATCGTGAAATCTAGGAAGCGAGAGACCTGAGAATTCTTCTTTTGTTTACATTCTGGAATCACAAACCAGGTAATGCTACGCGTTCATTGCGTTTCGTTAGTGCAATAAATCAATCTTTATTTCGATATTGGGAGAAATAAAGGGTGCTTTGTAACATGCTTCCTTTTTTATTAAAGCAAAACGCTTTGAAAAAAGGAAGTTATGTTGCCGCACCTTGAACAGGTGAAGTACAAGTTTTTTTTTCATAAATTCATTAAATTCTCGTGGTCGTAGAGGAGAGTGGTTTGTAAATATTTTACTAAATTCTGTGAAAGCGCTCATATAATTATATATATGACACCCATCATATACAATGGCATCAAAATGTGTCTAAAGTCAGTGAGCTGTAATCTACACGTTCGTGCCTATCACTAAAACTGACAATTATTGCTGACTATAATTGCGTTGTTAACAATAATTTAAAGTATTAAATGATTAATTTTGCATGTAACGTCGGTTTGCCTTTGAATTCACTAAATGATTCGATTTGCCAACGGTAATAATGACCTACAAATGCATTGTTGTTTAAAGTTGTTGTTTTATCGTGAACTCTTCAGTAACTAGAGTCTGGTTATTTTTATGTACTTGTAATGCCCATTATTGGCTCTGACTTCACATTTCTCCTTACTGGTCCTTGATTTTCCAATTTCCTTATTGGCTCATTATTCTACAATCCCGATATTGGTTCATTATTCTGCAACCGCAATATTGGCTCATTATTCTGCAACCCCGATATTGGCTCATTATTCTGCAACCCCGATATTGGCTCATTATTCTGCAACCCCGATATTGGCTCATTATTCTGCAACCCCGACATTGGCTCTTAATTTTGCAACCCCGACATTGGCTCTTAATTTTGCAATCCCGACATTGGCTCTTAATTTTGCAACCCCGACATTGGCTCTTAATTTTGCAATCCCGACATTGGCTCTTAATTTTGCAACCTTGATATTGGCTGTAAATCGTGCAACCCCGATATTGGCTCTACCCTTGTAATTTGTTTTACTGGCTTTCAGCTAGTAATGCTTGGGACCTGTCGTCATTGCGATTATCTGATCAAAGTTACGAATGTTTTGTTGAGTTAATTCGCTTTCCGAATTAAACTCAACATTTTATAATGTCTTCTATCAATCATTTTCACGCTGGTTATTGTCTTCATGGTCTTTGGCTATGATAAATTTGAATGGTAGTTCCGTACTGCTCCTTTCATGTTGTCTGTTATCAACCATTTTCATAGTAAATAGTAAGAGCCATTGTGATGACAGCGAGTGTTACTTTTAAAAGTTTGTATGTCTATATTCGAGATACGTCAAAGCTAAAATTGACATTTCCCATTTCTGATTCATTGCCAGGTCCGAAATATAGGACTGAAATTCCACATCTTTTTCCTCAATGTCCATCGCCTCCTCATCGTCTGTCTGTCATTGTTTTCTACAGGTTTTGACCTACAATTTATCAATGTATTCAGCATCGTGTGCTAGGAAAACTTGTGTATATTTTGCAATTTGCCTTACTCTTACTAACTTTTTATATAATTATCAGGTTTTTCTTACCTCACATGTTTTGCTTAGGGAAATAGCTTCTTCAACTTCTACGCGCGACTTGAATTGTTTAATTTTTTGATATGTGAGATTTTTACTTCCCGTTCATGTTTCTACATTGTTCTAGAGAAAGTTTATTATGGATCCGAGTTTTTAAGAAATCTGACAATTATTCGCCTATTCGATTGAGGGTTCTTAACGCAGTGAAAATTAAATTTCATTATACTCTTGATCAAGAAACGCTTTGGTCTGCCCCTGTACTCCTCAGCCATCATTCCAGACGTCTCTTAAAGAAGGGCTTTCACGCGCCTTCTGGGCGGCTCTGAGTCTTGTTATTGTATCTCATAAAAGCACGTTAAGGACTATCTTCAGTATAGATGGCGTTTGCAGTGTGTGTGTGTGAGAGAGATTCCGTTCATAAAACTTTGTTTAATGAAATCTTTTATTACCATCGCAGAAATAGCTCAAGCTGTCATCGTGAAAATGAATCATTGAATTGCAATATATTGGTCACAGCTTCGAAATATGGACGATAAAGTAGACGTAGTTCATAGTAATAAGTACGTCAAGTTCTCATTATCTTGCAGATAACCATTGATTACGAAACTCAAACCTTCTGAGTCAAGGGCTCTGAGATAATGATTATGCAGGGTGCGGTAACATAGCTTCCTTCATTCAATAGAATGTTCATTTCAAAAAAGGAAATTATGTTGACGCACTCGGCACTAGAACAAAGTAGCTTATGTTTTTATGGTTTAATAGGCACCTTTGGTCACGAGCAAGTTAAATTTATCGAATACAATGAAAGCTACCATGGAGACAACTTCAGTGACTGGCAACGATATGTACTGGAAGGAACTGTTTTCGAACGCACCTCTACAAGGATGTACCTCTCAACATTTAGTCTTCTTCTATGTTGTGTTTATTTCGAGTTTTGAAAACGTTCCTCAGAAATTACGTTGAGTTTTTTCTTTGTTTTCAATCTCTAATCCGCCTATGTTTTTGGCTTATTTGAAAATACTCTAGTTTTGACGTGTGTTAGTGGATACGGACCGTGCTAAACATGTTAAAACTCAAACTCAACGTAGGTATTCCTAAAAAACTATTAAATGATTATTTTCTAAATTGGCAGAAACGGTAGTCAAGCTTTACATGTTATATCTTCTACTTGATGCAGGCTTCAATTTTGTTAAATACGATGGGTTGTTTATATCCCTATGCATTTTGGCCTGCCAGGA
Source organism: Trinorchestia longiramus (assembly GCA_006783055.1). Classification (NCBI taxonomy): domain Eukaryota; kingdom Metazoa; phylum Arthropoda; class Malacostraca; order Amphipoda; family Talitridae; genus Trinorchestia; species Trinorchestia longiramus. The sequence goes on from VCRD01004320.1 coordinate 29,324, forward strand.
TGCTACTTAAGATTAAAAGACTTAAAATAAAAGCACTCTTATCCTTCATGAAAGAAAGAAAAAGATCTTATCCCATACGGATATTCATGAAATACGAAATGAGTCTTAAATTCTTAATGAGTTCTTAAATTTTCGAGACTAGTTATCATGCTTCCAGATATAGTGTACGTCCATCTTGTGACTTTGAGGTAGAGGCTCATAAGAACACTGCAATGATCAGGAAGTTTGAGAAAATAATCTATTTCTCGTCAGTCAGTTGGCCTTCCTGGTTTTTGGCACCAACATCAGAAAATATTCGAGGAACACGCGTAGGAGTAGACCCTCAAAAATTAGGGACCTAGCAACACAAGCAGCAACCGGAAACCACTAGGCTACCGTGGCAATAATTTTATAAAGCTACATCAACATTAAACCATAGAGCAAGTAAGTTCATAATGTCGTAATGATCTCTTGTTTAGCGGCTTACAGATGTAGTTAAATGAAATACTCCTATCTCAATTTTAGCTCATAAAATGGTAATTGCTTCTGATTCTAATTGGGCAAAAATTGAACGGTAAGTCATTATTAGATTTAGACTTTGGTGTTTAAAAATATATAAGTAAGTTTATAATCATGTAGTACCCTGTATTATACGTAATTTTGACTGAATATTTTTCAACATCTTTAATTCGTATTTGATGTTCATATTCTTCCGCAATTGAAGAAGCGGTAGTGCCACTGCTTGATGCGATGCCGTGGCACTATTTCGGAAATGCGGCTTGAGGTAACTGGAACAATGACCTCAACTACAGTTTACCCTAAATTTAAAGTTAAAGTTAAATTTAGCTAGTAAAATAAGGGTGGTAAACGAACAGTCAATCCTTAAAAAGACGTGGAGCTGCATGGACTCGTCTGCGAAGCTTCAGGAAACACAAATCGAAGTGATTGTAAACTTGATTTTGCTGTTCCATCAACTGTAAATAGAAGTACCTTGTTCCAACGATCGTCGAAAGTAGCTACTCTGCTATGAATTTTCAAAGAATCATTTTAGTCAATGATTATTTGTAATAATATGAATTGTTACTGCTTTTTTCTATGATTATATTCACTACATTTTTTGAATACTTTAATTTATTGAATAGTCTGTTGTAAAATAAAATGAATATGTGTGCTTTACTGAGATCATCTGGAAAGTAGAGTTATAATTAGACTATTGCTACTGTTCAAACCCATGATCAATTAAGAATAAGTAGCTTTGCATACCTCTAAGTTCTTTACATAGTGCAATACATAACTACAGTGAAAGTTTATGACTACAAATTGTAAAAGTGGCTTTAAAATCAATGAATAAAATTTGAAACTTTGACGGTTATTTTGGCAATTAAGTAGCTAAAGCTGGGCCTGATAAATAATAGGCCTGCATTGCTTCCTACTTTATTTCTATTTTATTCTTTTTTGCATTTCAATTTCATTGTTTCATTATTTTAAGCAATACAGATTTCTTCAGATCTTTGAATTATTGTGCTCAGTCTGCAGCATGTGAGCCATGCTATAGTCTTGTAGCAACACCTGACATGCTCTAAACTTTTACCTCTATTGTAATTACTAAATAATAAAACTGAAACCTGATAAGTTGTATCATACCAAAAGTTTTGTTTTGCCTATCAAGATATTTTAAATGTCATGAACTGTTGGAACTCATTCAAGTACAATCAATTTGTCATGCTATTTTATTGAAAAAAAAATTATTTTAGCAATTTTTGATGACTAATGTCAGAAATTATTTTGTTAAATAAGGAGCTATCTAAAAAACTATTAATACTAAATTTTTATTCAACTTGGCTGTATGTTTTAAAAGCTATATGTATATACATATATATACATATATATACACATAAATGCATGCAAAGGATTTAAACCTATATAACTTTACTTTATCTGGTATTGTGAGAAGTTAGTAGATAATTTTAGGATACTTATTTTTAGTGATGTTAAAAGAATCTCAAACATTATTTTCATTATATATCAGGTTGCAAATTCATTAGTATCTTTACTTGTGAATATTTTGTTCTGCAGAGTCAAGAAATGTTCCCTTTCTGGTATTTAAGTGTTATTTACATAAATTATTTTAAGTAAAGAAACTCCAGAAGTAGAACCTGCAACTGCAGTCATGGCAACTGAAGAAAACTTGCTCCAGGATATTAAGTTCCGGAACATGCTTCAGGTTTGTTCAGTGTCAGGTGCTTTACCATTTTTTTACACCAATTTCATGTAAATCTCATCTCCTTGTCTAGCTACAGAGTTTCAGGATAATTATTTCAACCCAATGACTTCCTAATACTTTTAGAGTACTGAAAGGATACTGAAGCAGTTTTTAAAACTATTAGAGTACTGAAGAAATTCTGAAGCAGTTGTCAAGTAAAGATGCTTCATGATAGTTGAATTGTATTTTTGGATATGTGTAGGTAATCCATTGAAATGTCACATAATTGATTTTTGCAGAATCTCAGTTGAGTTGTAGTCAGAATTTGAAGCAGAATTACTGCAAGTAATTGATTTCATGCCTTATATTATTCAGCATCACTTGTACACTTTAACTTTCTGATAAGCCATCATTGAAGGGTGTTTCTGTTGTTGAGTTTGTCAAGTTAGTATCATTAAGTTAGTAATGTAAAGTTAGTATCATTATCATTAAGTTAGTATCATTAGGGTATTGTTTACCTGATGTATCTTTGAGCTCTTTAGTTTGATATAAAATATCAACTAATAGTCTTATAGTTTTTTGTTCACTTTATGTATCATCTGGATACATAAAGATCAAGATTTGTGGTGTAACAAATCAATATCAAAACATTATTAAGTTTTACTTCATTATATTTATTGCTGTGTGCAATGTCTTGCAGAAATTTTGTCTATGATTTTGTGATAAAAATGTTAGCTTTGCCTACCTGCATAAATTTTGTTCTTGTAGTTTGTATATCACTATTGCTTGGTGGGTAAATATTTGTTCAATTGTTAATTCTAGTGGTTTGTTAGTTTGAATAGACTGGATGTAATTTTATATAAATATTTTGAAGTATTCATCCACAAGAATGTTTATAAATTTTTACTACAGACAGGATTTTATTGACTGAAATAAAATCATTCAGGGGTCTGCAAAAAATAACTGATATGTTTAAGTTCATGATTCTATATTATATTTTTATGAGTTCAAACTCTCACTTGGCATATAAATAATTGTAAATATATTAAGCAATACTTTCAAAATATCTTTCTATGTATTTAATATTTCCAAATTGGTACTCGAGTAATTTTAATTTTTGTGTAAAATAATTGGATGTCTTTTAAAGTAAATATTATTCACATATCATCTCTGAATGAGTTTGCTATTCTTAAACCCTGATGAATGTGCAACAACTCTTGCTCTGCATGGTGCTCTAAAAAGGCATTAAGTAAATGATAGAAAAAGGCAGGGATGAGTGATAGCATCTTTTTTGAAGTTTCAAGTCTAATTTCAGGTTCCTGAAGCTATTTTGATGTTGAAATGTAAATTTAGAATTTGTCTCCTGTGCAGGAGCTGAAGGAAATGGTGCAAGAAGAAGTAAGTTCTATACTGGATGAAAAGTTAACAGAACTGCAGCAAAACATCTCCTCTGACCTAAGTGCAAAAACTGCATGCAGGCATGAGGACTCTCCTGATGGCACAAAGAATGATAAAATTTGCACCCAAAGTAGAAAATGGAGCATAGATAAAGATGCTTCAGCAGCTTGGTCTCCTGACTACTCCAATGCACTTCACCAAATCGGGAAGACTAATAAGCTCACAAGAGCTCTCACAAGGTCTCACTCTATTGCGTAAGTAGCTTTGGAAGTTGTATTATTTTATCTTTTCAGTTTGATGAGCTCAATGACCATCAAAACTATTCATATTGCAACATGAAAAATGTTGAAGTTACATGAGGAGAAATTCTGCATTGACCATTAGTATGTGTAGAGCTGAGTATCTCTGTGTTCACTATTTTTTTCTATTCTTGAGCTTAAGAAAAATAAGTATTCCAAACTGTTTATTAAGGTTAACTTTTTTAGTAGATGACATGTTCAAGAGCAAATTATAAAATTAACCAGTTCCTGACCTCCTGTGTAGTGCCTTTTTGAAATTCATTTTGCTCCTTGAAAAAATAATGTCCTGCTGATCAGTGGTCTTTTAGTTGGCCAAATAAGGGTATCCTCCCTTCAATAATGTGATTTTCATCATATAGGTCTATTTTTGGCAGTTGGATTGATGTCATCAAATCATTTTTCTGGCCAGGCTTATCAGGTCATTGTAACTCATTGCATAGCACATCCCAAGAGATCTGCACACATTGAAAGACTAAAAATCTAGTTTTGTCAAATGTGATTTGGGTTAAATGTAGCTTTATTTCAGAGGACGGAGTAGCAAGTTGATGGGCAGAGTCTTTGTATCGCGACCGTCGTTGCTGACGGAGCTGTTGCAGGTTAGCCACATCTACAGTGTGTACAACATCTTTGTGGCCATCTTGTGTCTGCTACTTGGGCAAGAGCTCTTGGAAGAGGTCTTCACTACAGGCAGGTGAGACTCATGTTTTGTGTTCCTACTTCAGTTAATATGATGGATTGTCTTTGTTGTTACTTTTTAAAGTCATTGTACACATGACAGTGGTTTAGAATGTTGTCAAATAAGTGTCTGATAATGCTAGAATTGATGTTGCGATTAGATTACAGACAAATAAACCTCAATTTCACTAAGTTTACGTACATCTAACTGTAAATACCTCATAGCTTTCCTATGGTAGAGCTTTAGAGCTCACTGGTTTTTTCTTCTTGCACATCATCTCTTTTTCTTTGCTGATGTGCCATTTTGGCAACTTTCTTTGGATTTTAGTTTCATTTGTTTGTTTCTCTTTTTATCTGCTATTGACTTTTGGATGTCCAAAACCTCTACCAAATGATATCTATTCTAATAATTTCTGTAGTAATAAACAGTTTAATGTGATGTGAATATTTTTTTCTAATAAAGGTGTTTAAAAGCAGCAGGTCATAATTTTTTCTAACTTGTATGATGTTTCAATTCGCCATACCCACCTAATTTGTAAGGCTGTCATGAAACTGCTCTGTAATTAATTGATAAATCATATTAATAAATAGTAGAGTTTTAACTGGATATCATAATCACCAGTTCAGCTTGAGATGCTGTGTATAGTACTTTTTGCTGGTTTACAAATGCCACATAAACCAGCCCTCTTCTAGAAACTATAGTTAATGAGAGAGAAAGCTTAGAGCAAGACCACGACCCAAACAAGATTGCCCTAAATAATGTGACTGACAAGCCATCTTGACTCCTGGCAGTTAGTGCACACTCTTGCATTTTTTATAGATACAGATCTCCTATCCAGGATTTCCCTCAATTTATTCATCCATTCTTACCTTGGTCAACCTCTAGTACATCCTCATTGTACTATCAACTTTATTATTTTCTTAATCTAAGGTTACTTGCAAATCCCTTTCCACCAGCTCTTCTAATATTTTCTTATTTAATTTAATTCCAGTATAAATCTGGAGCTGTCCCTGGTGGCATGGAGTTTTGGCCAGATGGACCGTGTGCTGGTCATCTGGCTGGGCATGCTTGTAGGTTGCTCTGTGGGCGTGTACACTGGCCTGTATCTCTGGTCCCATCTCAGAGACAGAAGCCCTTGTGAGTCTTTCTTCATTGATTTCCATATTAACTAAATGTTTAATTAAGAATTTAGATGTTTGTACTTAATCCGTAACTTAGTGCAAAACATGGACTTCCATCTCAGGGGGATGAGTCCTAGTAAATTATCTTTATGTCCATAATATTCCGGTACAAAATCATGGAATATCTGCAGCGTTATGGGCGTTAGTGCCATAATTTCAATCCACTTATTGTCTAAGTTTTACAAATTCTTTATCAGTACACTCATTGACAAGTAAGATGATGTAAATAAGATTTATTTTTGAGGCACGACTGAGTTTTCCTACTTCCTCTTTGGACATATAAATGCATGAGTATCATCCATCGCACCTCCCTATCCATCATTTGGACAATGGCCTTTTTGATTCCCCCACACTCCTCTCACACAAAGTTTACATGGCTTTTATTACAGATACTTGACCAAATGACCTGTTCTGGATCTATTCTAAGACTGTTTTGCATTTCTTTTTCTCTTACTGATGTTTTCTTGGCCTCGTATCTCTGATCTCTCTGTGTTATTTCTGCACACGTGTGCTTAGCAGAGTGTACACGCATACTTACTCTGTCAAAACATATGCCTAGCATAATATACACACTTATTTCGTACATATGTTCTCAGGAGAGTATACACACCTACATTTCACATGTGTGCTTAACAGAATATTTATGTAATTTTTTTGCTGCTGGTGCTAATAGTCGTGAGTTTGCTCAATATAAAACTTTGAGTAAACAATTCCTTCTAACAGAGTAACTTTATCTTCTTTGCAAGTTTCTCATGTCGAAATATATTTGTGTTGTTTCCTCAACTTCTAATAATATCCTCTCTCTTTACATGTATTACCTCTGTAGCCACTTTTATGCTATCTCCAAAAGTTCATCAAAAGTAACCTTCATTGTTTCATGTGTTTCATACAAGTGTATCACTTTCATAAAAATCATTCTTGTAAAGCCCTCTTATACCTTCTAATACTGCAACTTACCTTTAATACGGTTGGTGACATTCAACGTATTAAATGGTCAGTGTACTCTATATTTTGAAACATTGTCTTCCAAACTTCGAAGTTATTTATATTTTCTAAACTTTAAAACGGTTGGTGTCATCCAAACTTTCAAGTGGTCAGCATCATTCTACCTATGATTTTTTTGTGTCGTTCAAAGACACAAAGTTAGGACTCTCTGCTTGTAGCCTTAGCATTCAAAAACCACCTTATTCTTTTTCAATAGTTAGTCTTTGCTTTTTTTTAAATATTATTCATTTTCTAATATAGGCTCTGTTCTGACTCACTATTATTGCTTTTAAGTTACTCCAATTTTTCAAATAATAACTTTTTAACTAAAATTCACATAATTTATTAGTTACTTGTAATTATTTTAAGGTCTAAATTCATGAATAATTTTAGTTACTTATAAAGATTTCACATTGTAAATATTAAATTTTGCTTTCCTCTTTTTATTACAATTGAAGAAAATTCCAGCAAATTTGCCTGATATTAAATTGATTTTTGTTTAATGATGGGTGCCAATGACAGACTTTTTTATTTAATTTTGCTTGCAGTGCATCACGTCTCAGTTTATTACACAGGCTCAGCTTTTGTTCTCTTCCACACATAATTATCAATTCAGTCTGCATTATAGAATTATTTTTTTAACATGCATCATTTCCCATTATTTTTATGTAAAGGAAAGATATTTTGTTCATAATTCTAACTTGTCAGTCTTTGCTGAAGCTTAGGTATCAATGATATCTTTTAACAGGCCTTATTCATCACTGTTTTCACTGATCTTGGATTAATTTCCACTAAATGATAGTGGTACCATTCTTTTGTTTGAATCTTTTGTACCACTTCTTAGTTGTGCATCAAATAATATTGAATCAGGTCTGTGGTGGGCAATATGTTCAATACTTTCTAAACTAAAATTTAATAACTAAGTGCAGCATATTTGTTAAGGAAGTTTTTGGTTTGCATTGTTTCCAAATCGTTTTCCCCTAATATACTTTTTTTTATAACTTGGTGTAACTTGATAGGTATTTTTATAATTTCTTTTACATGTTCTTCAACTTGAATCATGTAAATCTTTGATTTGGTTCATGGGCTATTAGGTGTAAAAAAAATTGATTATCCGATTCTTTGGTTTACATCATTATTAATTTAATTATTAAACTCTGGTGTACTTCACTGTCCATTGTGTCTGCACTGAAATTTAATTTACTTGCTCTGCTCTTTGGTTTATATAACTATCCATTATTTTAACACTGAAATTTAATTTCATCTAATATTCTGATTAATTTTGCATGGCACCGTTTTCTTGTGCATGTTCTCTCGACTTGAAGGTTTGATTGACGCTGTGTTCGGAACAACGTTCTTTGTGTTCCTGTGTTCTCTCTTGTACCTGCCAGCATCGTACCTCCTGCACTACGACCTGCCCCTTGCATCCTCTTTCATTGTTCTCTGCGAACAGGTGAACACTTTGTCCAGGATCTTTGTCAGAACTCCATTGTTCAAATAAATGTTTGTGCTATCAAAATCACAAGTTACTGTTATTTTGTAGACCCTCGTCATTTTATGGAAGATAGATTAAAGTTAACACAAAATGGTGTTTGCTTTTAATCTCATATTTAGGGTACTGAGAATCCCTTACTGTTTTGCAATGCCATCATATTCACTCTAGTCTTGCATTAATTTATTGTGAATACTACTTGAACACCATGTACAGTCAGAATTTTTATTTTTGCATTGGTGACGTTTATATGTTGAATTTAGTACAACATTGTAACTTCAGAGGCAACTGAATTGTGTTTTTAGAATAACCATTAATTTATTATGTTTGTAGCAAAGTAAATAGTTGGTCAACAGCAATTAAATAACTCTGTGTACAGTCTACATTCATTAGGCCTTTGACGAACATTATGTTTTAAAGAAAATTCTCTTTGCTGGGTTCTTAGTGTCATGTACTTTGTCCCCTCATTGTTGTCTCCCTCTTGCCTATTACCTCCATTACAGCTACTCTCATTGCTGTGATCTTCTTTACTGGGAAAAATGTGAATAGGCAGATTATCTCTACAAACATTGGGATTTCCATTATATTCTTCGTGGTTGAGCATACAGCTGTTGTCAGTGGCCAGGTGAGTTCTGTGTGCTGTTCCTTGCCAAACTCATTTTGTTCTTTGTCTGGTGATTGCTGGACCATGGTCATTTATTTGTGGTCTGGTCTGTTAACTATGGTGAATAAATTTGACGACTGTGAGAACTACTGACACAGCGAGGGCAAATTTGATGGTGATTGTTAATACCAAGCTGGTCAACAGGATACAAGGGAGTATAGCTTCACTTACTGCATTTCATTTGCTGATGGTTGGAGCTGAAAATAACACAACACATCATGAATTTCTTTCGTTTTCTTCTTGAAATTTAATCTTAAAATACATTGCGTTATATTGTTCTAAAAGCTGGAAACTAAACCATGATGGTATTTGTACAAAGTACTGTGATGAGTATATGAAATTATCAGCATAAATCAAACACAAATTCACAAATATGATTGACCTGTTTAGTGTACATGTGTGTTATAAACTTCCTTTGTTTTTCTTCCTTCATTTTGAACTATGATGGAAATTCTCCAACATTCTGTACTGATGTTGGAACCCAAACTCTACGGTCAGTTAAATAATGTGTGATATTCATCCTAAACTTTGGTTGTATAGTGAATTTTAGAAATTGATGAGCATTTCTCATTTTTGTATTTTTCAGCAACTTTGATTAATGTATGACCTTGTTGATAAAGCTTTTAACAGTAAACTTCATTAAAACTTGTAAACATTTTGATAAGGTTTACTGATTGGGATGTTATTCAGTGTGTGTTGGGAAAGATGACCCATGGTTTACAGGGAATAAAACATGACTGTAAAAGATGGTCCATTGTTTATAGAATGAAAGTGAAGATGGAATATGGTACATTGTTCATAAACAAAAAAGTGAAAATGAAATTTGGTGCATTGCTTCATACACCAAACTTCATCTTCACTTTTTTGTTCCTTGTGGGCGATGTATCATATTCCATGTACACATTTCAGTCCTATGAGCAATATGCCAAATTTCCTTTTCACTTTTGTGAACAATGTATCATCTTGTAGCTTCATTTTTTTTCTCTGTAAATATTGAGCCATCTCTCCTCTCATACACTGAATAAAATTTCACTTAGTTAACCTTATCAAGATTTTTACAATTTTTTATGAAGTTCGGTGTTCAAAGTTAAACTAACAAGGTCATCCAATAAACAAGCTCATACAGAAGAAAAGTGTAAAAGTAAAATCTGGGAAAATAGAGAAAGTGCAATATTGTCTATTGTTCAGTTGGATTGAGGTAAAAGTAAAAGGCTGTGAATTGTCCATAGATAGAAAAGACACATCCTAGTTGAACAATGCAAGAAAGAAAAAGTATGAAAAATAAAATGTGGATTGTTCTTGAGGAGTAAGGAACATAGGCATGTAGGTGTGATGGAAGGTACTCATATAAAAATATTATTTCGTTTTACAAATTTTCATTCTATTTAGAAAACACTAGTGGAGGAAATTTCATACAGTGATCATGAGGAGATGAGATGAAATGGAATATGTGTGTTACTAATTTGAAGGAAGAAACTTGGAAGTGCAACATAACACTTAGTTCTTGTAGATGACTGAATGGTGACTAGAACGTTGAAAACTCAATGTAGATTTTGAGAGAGCATGCAAAGGTAGCAGCAAATCTTACTGGCAAATTTGGTCAAAGGAGAAATTAAAGCAAAGTATTGGGTGGAATAAACTTGGGAAAATAGAGCTACGAAAATGTGCTTAACCAAAGAGATTAACAAACTATGGCAGATTTAGGGAAAGTAACATGCATACTTCATTGGGGCAAATTTGAAATAAATTGAAGTGGCAAATCTGGAGGTTTAAGTATGAATTACAGGAAAACAAAATCATATGATAATGCAAAAATAATTAAAAATGATCACAAGCAATGTGACCAATTTTTAATGGTTTCACAAATTGTATGCATTCTAAGTAAATGTGAATACAATGTCTAGATTTGGAATATTGCGAAATACTTATTGTAATATTATTGCAGCTTTATTCCAGCCTGTGCGTATTCTGTGTGTCTTATGAGACATTTTCTGTTTATATGGTTGCGTTAAGGAATAACTTGTTCTAAATTATCCTGTCATATGTCCGACTACAGCTTTCACTGTAGTCGAGTGGTTAAGCAGTCTAAGTTGGATTGTCAGATCCCTGGTTGGAGTCTCCATGCAGCACTCAAATTTTCTTTTACTTATGGTACAGGGGATTAGGAAGATTGATGGAGTGGCCGACTTAAACTGGCCATTTCCTCAAACCACCAGATCATTACTACGTGTCTCACCAGCTTCTACCTTATGTCATGATGCGAGAAGGATGGGACTAGTTTGTGGAAGCATGATCATTAGTGTAGTAATGTTAGTATTAATAATTGAAATACCAATGTGTATGTCATGTATACCTGATTGGAATCAAGTTTTTTCCTTTCTTTCATTCTTTCCTTCAGTATTGATGCCCTGTTTCTAAATACTTTCCATTTCATCATGGATCATATAGTATTAGGACTCCGTTTTTTGTTTGGAAGATGTTTGTTTTTTCATTGGTATTTCTTTTGGTTTTTATGGTTTTGTATAATATAAATATGGTTTTGGTTTATTTATTTAAAATGTGTTAGCAACAATAAAATTGTCTGATTCTTGGTCATTGTTTCAGGTAATTTTGTGGCTGAATTTAAAAGCATAATATTAGCAGTGAAACAAATGCTTGAGTCTTATCGAACTATGCTTAAAAATATTGTAAGAGTAGTATGAGAAATACTACTTGTTCATGGACCTTGATTTGGTGAAGACGATGAGAGTAATGAGAAAAGTACTTCATTGTTATGGAACTTTACTTTGAGTTTGAAAATATTATGATAGTAAAAGAGAAACAATTTTATTTTTGTGTTACTTGTGCAGGTTCGGTTCTTCATGAAGACATGGGCCTTTGTGCGGAGTAACCTTTGGCGAGCCCGACGTCTCAAGGGCAAGACTGAGGTGCACAAGAAGACGGACGGTGACACGAAGGCAGCCCACCGCCCGTCTGCACTTTGCCCAGACTTCTCACAGCACCTCTACTTCCTCTTTGCACCCACCCTTGTTTACAGGGATGAGTATCCCAGGTGCTGGGTGTGGCTTATATTGAGTGCTCTTTGTAAAATATTCTTCCATGTATGGTATTGGTACTTCCATTGTTGAATCTAAACATGTGTAATATTGTGTGCCTATCTTTACCCATGGTGATAAGTATCCCATTTTTTCATGAGACTCGTGTATCAACGGCATGGGACTTGGGTATCGACCCAAGAATGGGCCAAACGGCTCGTTCCTTTTGCCTTATTTTATTCTATTCTAGATATGGGGAGGTGTTTACTCTGTGCCACTCAATACTCTTTTCATGAATGATTCTCAGTAGCAAATCCTCATTTCTGTTCTCAGTTACGGTACCTGTAGTAAGTTTATATTACTAAATTAAGGACGGTACTGTTGGTAAAGCTGTCTTGCTAAGTATATTGCAATAGCTATAGTACAGTAATTTTTTGTTGATAAATATGGCGACCCTACCTCTATTACACTTTATTACTAAGCATTTAACAGATAATATAATAAATCATGTACTGAAGATATGTCAGAAGAGATCATTTCATGTGTAGCTGAGTATTTCATTTGTAAATCTATTGGTTGATATTTACTTAATGTTATGGCTTATCTATCGCACTGCTTGCTCATTACTAACTTACCTACGCTGATAATTCATTTTGTTCTCAACCATGGGGAAACATCGGTGATCATAGTATCATAGTATATTACATTTACTGTAGTATAGTGTAGAAAATATGCTGTAGTATATTTTACCTAGAAGCATTCCATATTGTTCCTTAGCTTGTAGAAGCCTCAATTACCGCCGTGTCGTCTAGAGGGTCTTTCTAATGTCGGAGCACAAATCAGTAATCAGATTTATTTGTGAAGTTGAATTTCACGTCATGGAAAGAATAACAAAAGCCACCTTTCTTTCTTTGAGATTCCTCATCATATTTCACTCAAAATTGGATCATGAATCAGCACCAACACAAATGCAAAAGTGTTTGGTAGAGATGATAATGAGTAGCGAAATACATATTAATTTCTAATGGTCTAATGTTACGGGTCTAGACCTACACCTAGCTTCTTTCAGTATAAGGATGGGTTTAAGAAATGAAATAGTTATCTCAATCAACCTTCCCTTCCTTGAAGAAACTATATTGTCATTAAGTTTTGCTTCATTACCTCTTTCATATGTATTAGAAGAAGGCTAGTTCATCAGTGTTTTACATTGCAGGAGCAGCCACATCAGCTGGGGCAAAGTGGCTGTGGATCTGGCTCAGGTGCTCGGCTGCGTCTTCTACACTCACTTCCTGTTCGTGCGCTTCTGCATCCCTGTCTTTAAAAGTTTCGGCACCAACAAGTCTTTTTCTGTGGTAACTGCACTCATCCACTGCTTAGCCTCATTTTGTTTATCCCCAACCAATTTTGTCATTTTTTAACCCATTTTACGAATTTCAAGCTAGTTTTAAGTTATCCCAGCTGATTTACTAGAGTGATTTTTAATTAGCAAACTAAGATGCGTATCTGAGAGATACCTTAAGGTACTTACTACATATTTGTAGATATTTTCTCGAGGCTGATCATAGTTTGTGTTACGAAACCAGCTGGTGCTGTTTGTGTTCTAGGCTGATGATAGCTTGTTCCACAGACACAGCTAGTGCTGTTTGTGTTCTAGGCTAATAGTTTGTGCAACAACCCAGTTGGTGCTGATGATAGTTTGTGCCACGAAGCTGGCTGATGCTGTTTGTGTTCTAGGCTGATGATAATTTGTGCCACAGACACAGCTGGTGCTGTCCGTGTTTTCGTGCTGCTTCCCTGCTTCGCTGGTCATGCTGTGTGCCTTCTTCGCCGTGCTGCACGCCTGGATGAACGCCTTCGCTGAAATGATGCGCTTCTCCGACCGCATGTTTTATAAGGTGATGCATACTTTGCGAGATGATGTATACTTTGTGATGTGATGCATACTTTGCTAGATGATGTATACTTTGTAAGATGATGTATACTTTATAAGATGATGTATACTTTGTGATGTGATGCATACTTTGTGATGTGATGCATACTTTGCGAGATGATGTATACTTTGTAAGATGATGTATACTTTGTGATGTGATGCATACTTTGCGAGATGATGTATGCTTTGTAAGATGATGTATATTTTGTGATGTGATGCATAATTTGCAAGATGATGTATACTTTGTGATGTGATGCATACTTTGCAAGATGTATACTTTGTGATGTGATGCATACTTTGCAAGATGTATACTTTGTGATGTGATGCAAACTTTGAGGGATACATAATTTGTGAGGTGATGCATAATTTATATGGTCATGTGTTAGATATTGTGCAATACTCCCTATGAGGTAGAGGTCTGAAACATGCTATGTTGCTCATGACACGCCCCTAGTTCACCACGCCCCTAGTTCACCA
>VCRD01004321.1:5212-29814 GCA_006783055.1 Trinorchestia longiramus
AATTCTACAGCTATGCTTTTACTAGAAAGCTGGTGATTGAGCATGAAGGACTAAACACATTTTATTTATCACAAAATTGGATGAGCTACCTTCCTGGCTCAATGAAATGCCTATGCTGATACTTGTCAGTATTACACATAAATTCTACATCTACGCTTTTACTAGAAAGCTGGTGATTGAGCATGAAGGACTAAACACATAAATTCTACAATTCTAACCGGCGACAGAAATATTATGTGAAATGACTCTGGCTACCATGTGGACGTTACAGTTGGCCACCTGTCTGCATAGGCTATGGCTGCCTTTTTATAATTATGATAATGCACAGTTATTATACCGCTGGTATCAACAGGCTTATGCATCTATGTATACTCACGATTACGTTTTACACTTAACACAATATCTTACATTTTTTGGTTTGGTGTGGAACTTAACACTGTTTTTATAAAAAACGATGCTAACTATAGGCTACACTGTGCTGTATCTTGATGAGACCAAACAACCGGTATGGTGGCGCGCCGTTGACGTCACAGCGTCTCGGTATTGCCAGCTAACGAGTATCCCTCTGTCCCTTTTTTCTCTAATACAAAATTCCAATTTATTTATGATTATCATATATCCTGACCTGTCAGGACATCCTGCCTATACTGTCCTGTATTATTGTCATAGATAGCTGATGTTTGGCGATGCGGCAAAGAATTTTATCAAATACAGTATATTTATGCAGACTTACAGTGAGGGGCAAAATAATACAACGCGTTGATTAAATTGCCAGATTGCACATTTATAGACCACGTACAATCATGGAAATTGGACTATATATAAACAATAATATAAAAAGTTTAATAATATATCTAAAACCCACAAATATTTAATAAAAAAATATGTAGGAACATGTATACTAAATACGTCCACAAAAGTTTACAACATCCGATGTTTTTCTCGATATTATATATGAAAATTATTGTAGGATCATTCCAAAATGTTCTAATACATTCTACTATTTGGGAACCGAACTTTTGTCAGAATTAATCTCCAATAACATGCCATTGGTACAGCAGCACTCGTTCTGAAAGGTCGTAGGCTTGGGTAAGAATAAGGACATCAGCCAAGAACTTCGCAAACGTATTGTGGAGCTCCATGATGTAGGTTTGGGATATTGGAAGATAAGTGCCCAACTGTGTGTTCCTGTAGCCTCGGTTAGAGCCATAATACGTAAGTAGAAATGGCAGAATACGACTCTCAGCAAGCCTTGAACTGGTCGTCCACGGACGATTAACGACCGTGCTGCTCGAAAATTGGTCCGTACAGTAGTGCAGAGGCCTCAAACTACTCGTGAAGAATTGAAGGATGATCTCAAGGCATCTGGGATCCAAGCCAGCAAACACACAATCAGTAGGACACTACGCCGTGAAGGTCTTTTCTCCCGTACCCCTCGTATGACACCTCTTCTCCACAAACGTCACTTCAAGGCCAGGCTGAAGTAGAATAGAATAGAATAGAACAGAATAAGGCAATAGGAACGAGCCGTTTGGCCCATTCTTGGTTCAATACCGAAGTATGCCAACGAACATTTGAACAAGCTAGCAGCGTTTTGGAACTCAGTACTGGGGTCAGATGAAACCAAAATCGAACTATTTGGGAGAAACAGCACGAACCATGTTTGGAGGCAATAAAACGAAGTGTATAAACCAAAGTACACCATACCCACTGTTGAATTTGGAGGTGGCTCAATCATGGTGTTGGGATGTTTCAACTCATCAAGGGTAGGTAAACTTCACATCATTGAAGGAACCATGAATGGCAGGAAATATTGAGAGTAACTCCTACCTTCTACTCGTTTGTTATATTTGGAACGTGGATGGAAATTCTAACATGTCAACGATCCAAAGTATACTGCAAACGAAACCAAGGGATGGTTGAGGATGAAGAAGATAAATATTTTAGAATAGCCAAGTCAATCCCCAGACATGAATCCGATGGAAAACTTGTGGAGAGAATTGAAATTGAAGATTCAGAAGAGAGGTCCCCATAACATCACTGAACTCAAAGAAATTTGCATTGACGAATAGAATAAGATTACGCTTGAAACTTGTAAAAGGCTGGTAGTGAACTACTATAAATGTCTCGAAGCCATAATTAATAATAAGGGCTATGCAACGAAGTATTAATGTATGTATATCTTGAAATGTGTCGTAAACTTTTGTTCACGTATTTATTATACATGTTCCTATACATTTTTTCTATTAAATATTTGTGGGTTTTAGATTTATGTGGCGATATACTGCACGGTTGTGCGGTGTCTTGTGGCCTTACGCTACCTCTACACACACGTACACACGCGTATGCGGCGGTCCCCTGTTCTGCCTTGAGCAGGCACACTGTGGCTTCTAACTGCCACCACTCATGCGTTCCATTCTTTTGCTCCACACATGACATTTTGCATTCACACAATTCACTTCACATGTTACACAAAAAATCTAGTGAAAATTCTAACTTACTCCATTACACTAACTCCTGGTACACTGTTTATGCATTATTTTATTTTATTCACAATCCTTGGGACATGTCCTTTGTTATTTACAATCCCAAGAAGATTCACATTTATTTACACACCCCAGGCATTCCCTTATCTATTTCTCGAGCGCAGATTATATCTCTGGACATCATTTGTTTCCTGCTCTCCCATTTCTACACCAATGATACGCAGACGGGTGTCTTCTACTGTACGATGCACTCCTGGCTGTGTATATCTGTTTCACGGGCTCCCTATACATCATCGGCTCACGTCGTGACACCCTGCCTTCGCGTGACTGCTCTACTTGTGGCACCGTCACCAGTTTCCTCTTCTCCATTTCTACAGCCATCTCTTTGATCTCGCTGACTGTTCTAGGTCTCGCATCCCCTCTGAAACCCCTTGATACTTCTGATTTTAAACCCAACCATATTAAGTCTACCAAAATCAGTTCTGCTCCGTTACCATATTTGGCTTTAAACGCAGCTTCGCTTCTTGCAACATAAGTAACGACACTCTCCTTTTCACCCTGTTTTCGGTGATCATTCTGAATAAACATTTTTTAGGGTGTTCAGTTACTTCACAGGTATTGCGTAACCATTCAAGGGCTTCCTGTAGATTATTGAATGAATCATAAACATTGTCACATTCCCCACATAACTCCTCCTCTAGTGAGAAATAGAAAGCCTTTAATTGTTCTCTTTCATTCAAATGATCGCTTGCTCTCATCAGCCTAGTGGCAAATGCTTCTATATTGTCACCCTTTTTGACCTTTGTTCCCATCACGTTGATACAACTTTGAACGGCTGCCATGTCCACTTTCAGTTGTTCAACCGCAACTGCATTGCCTGCACTTCCACTCCCGTTCCCATTCGCGTGACGCGGCATTTTGAAATAGACCAATTAGCTTCACGACTTTTCAAAAGAGAAAATTTTTAATACCTGGAATATTCTAGTTAACACACGTCACTTCTTGTGCTGGCCTTTACTTGAAATGCTTATGAAATGTGCGCTGTTGGCTTGGACTTTTATAGGTGTGGCGATACGTTTTTTTACACAATTAATTTAATGCAACAACATACACACGTAATCGCACTAGAGGGACTCTAATCCTCTGAATACATGATATGTTAAAAGGTATTCCCAGTACTTCCTTTCAATGGCAAGATGAGGGTAATGATACACACAGAAAATTTAATACATGCTATTGTAAATTCACGAGATGGGAAATGTGAGTCATCTATCATATTTTGGCATATAACGCACAACTTGATATCCTATTGAACAGTGCATTATTAATGGATAAATTGCATACTTAATAATTGAATAATTAAATGTGTATACTGAACAAATTAATTAAATGGTGTTCAAATCAATTTGCGAAATTTACCTTGTCGCTAACCTCGATCACATAGAAAATAATAACATTAAACTTGCTCTTACACAGGAGATTCGCCGTTGATAATGGCTACAATGTTTAATACTCACGATGAAACACTTTAAGATGCCGCTAAATTTCCCTCTTATTACGGTGCCCCTAATTTCCCATATGCCATAGGGGCCTAGACTTAGATGTGTGTTCCCAACACCCTACATCGTCGATGAGCTCTAGTTCCCAAGTCCCCTTATCTCTCGCTTCATGGCCTTCTTATACAAGCTTACCCTTTTTTTGTTATTCATTTCAACTTTCTGTCGCAGCGTCTCAATCTCCATACCTCAACCGCTCTGTTGTGCCTATGAGTCTAAGTCTTGTGGAGCTCAGCATATTTCTCGAGTTTTGCTGACCGACCGTTAAGTGTTTGCTTACGCAGCTGTACCGACTGCGTCCTGTAGTACCACAATTCTAACCTAGCTGTCGATACATACATTTTACACATCACCCGATATATGGAACCTATGCATATCATAAATCTCATGATCGCCCCGATTAATGATAACCTATGCATAGATCATAAATCTCATGACAATAGTAATGAATATTTGCTGCAAATCGGTGACTTCTGCTGTTGCCTTTGAGAGACCAGTTCAGAAATGCGCGGCTTCACCTTGGCAAGTGCCACTCTCATGTCATTTTCGCAACAATGTCTGTTCCTTTTCTTCGTTTTTATGTCCAGCATCCTCGAAAAGGATTGCTCGCAAAGAAGTGTTGTAACAATCTGTATGAAAATCTGCAAAGCTTTCTTAGCCATAACTGGGTACGTTATCATTTGTTGACACAAAAACGTTGAAAACGTTGTTGTTTTGAACAGTTGCTGTTGAACCTGGCTCTGATAAATTTCAAAGATTTCATCGAGGTATTCATCATTGTCATCTGTTGTCTTAACACTAAACGTGAACAGATGTCTCACCCATGCTGGATGACTCTCTTGTAGGGTAGTATCCGTCGAGAGACTTTGCAAGCCTATAAGTGCGTGGCAATTGCTTGCTTCAGTCCCGCGGGTACAGAAATGTCTCCGATTCCAGATACATCTTCGATCTTACACAGTCTTCCAGCAGGGGAAAGTTTGCGAAGTTATTGTTCTCTGTTCATCGTTTCCATAACGGTAGCTTTTTTTGAAAAGCCTTCAGATTTTCCTCCGCTTCGATGATGTTGAATTCACCGCCCTGCATCTTGTGATTGAGATGATTGAAAGCTGCGAAGATGCCAGCCAAGTGCACTAAAATGAGAATAAACTCAATTTTTGAAGCAATCTGCATGACATTGTTGGTGCTCTTGCAAAAACAGGGTTAATTCCACACGTACGGCAAAAACGCGATTCAGCACCTGTCCCCGGGAAAACCACCGAATGTTAGAATGGTACAGAATTACCTCGAATTCAGAGCCCATTTCTTTACACAGCTCACTGAAGATGCGGTGCCTCAGAGCACTACTTTGCATATAGTTCACGCAGTCCACTATTTTTAATACTTCTGCCAGTTTTGGAGGCGATGTTTTTGTTGCCAACTCATGCCTGTGCAGAATACAATGCGTAACAATGATGTGTGGTGCATCGGCTTTCATTACTGCACCAAAACTAGACTTTCTTCCCAGCGTGACTGGAACTCTGGAACAGAAACCATATCCCACGAAAGACTGTTGTCTGTGAAGAAGTTATCCACAAGTTTCTTCACTTCGGCTGCCTTAGTTGTTCTTGTAAGAGGCTTACAAAATAAAAAATCTTCATTTAACGCGTCGTCTTTCACATAGCGCACTAATGCGGCAAGCTGGCTTAGATTAGAAACGTCTGTGGTCTCGTCGAGTTGAAGGCTGAATTTTGCCGGGATTCAAATCAGATCTGTAAATACTCGAGCCAAGATGTCTTTGCTCATGTCCTCTATTCTGTCGCTGATAGTGCCATTTGAAAGAGGAATTTGGGATAACTTTACTTCAGTCTTTTCTGCCAGCATGATATTTGCCATCTTCAACACAGCTGGTTTTACGAGTGTTTCACCAATGATAAGTGGTTTGCCCTGCTTTGCGATCAGGTAAGCAACTTCGTACGATGCTGTGAGAATTGGTTTGTTGATAGGCACAAAGCCGAGAACAGGCAGAGTAGCCTTTTCATCGAATCTGGCTCTCTTCACCTTGAATTCAACGAGCGTTGTGTTCTTGTATTTTTCATCTCAATGCAGCTTAAGGAAGTGTTTTCTTAGTTTTTCCGGTGATAGACTAAAATTGCTCAACTTGGCATTGCAAATCATGCAATTAGGACGCTGACTACCATCACGTTCCGCTTACATGTTAATCCATATTGTGCATATTCATCCGATCTCTTTCTTTTTTTGCTCGACATAGTAAGTATGAAGGGATTAAAATATTAAGAAAGAAATCACAAGACGTACCATCACGACAGTCACAAGTCGATTATTGAGCGCACCAAATTCCCTTCAGCACAGATTAGCCAAACGATGTAGCATGATCATCTGCAGCAATGATGGCCAGCAGGGCGTGCCATCATGAATCAAATGAGTCAGATGTGTTTCTTGATTTCCGCCGAACCCCTGAGACTGACTCGCCGAACCCCTGGGGTTCGATCGAACCCAGGTTACGAACCACTGTGTTAGTATTATGCTGCTCCGGGAGTGATCCCATACTTTCGTGAGTATCATGCTGATAGTACTAATCTGTTGCTAATGTGTTAATGGTTCATGTATGCAACACATTAATGGTGCATGTATATCATGCATTAATGGGGAAAACCATTACTGCAGTCAACAGTTGCACGACTCTCATAACACATTGCGGTTCTGTTTGTCTAGATCAGTGGTTCCCAAACTTTTTGTAATCAGGTACCACTTGGAGGTCCCGTACAGTCGCTGCGTACCACCTGGTTCGTCAGCCACAAAATATGTTATTTTTTGTCCATAAAATGCAATGAATACTACATATTAGCTGCTAATATGTTGTCCGGGACCTGGGCGTGTCCCGTAGGATGAATGATGAGGTCGTTGGAAGTTGAGTTTATTGAAGCCGTGATCTGAGAACAAATCACAAATTAAGTTTACAGAACTAATTATTTAACTTAAAATTAAATACTTTGACATAGTACTGGCGTCTGAAATAGCACACATGATTATCTTTTCAATGTGCCTACTCTAGAATGTAGTTCAAACATAATGCAGGTCATTGAGGCTGACTGAAAACACTGGAAGCTACACTGAACTAGAGTAACGGCATTAATCTCACAGTTGCAGCTCAAATAACAAGTTGCTGCCACATGTACACAAAAATATAATTTCCTTTTGGAACAGTACCAGCATAAATATAATTCCTTTAGAAAGGAAAGCATATAGATAACTGAAGGTGCAGGTATAAATAACTTGAGGTTCACCAACCTCAGTGTTAGACAGAAATATCTTATACATCACTGTTAGAAAATGTTTTAGGGCCTCTGCACAAGCGGGAATTACACTGCAGACTTATTACCCAAATATATAGTAAACTACCATGATTGACACATCAAAGCACGAGTATTGATTAGAAACATAACTGCTGCAATTCAGCATCACAAATGAAAAAGAAAAGGCTAACTGTATTTAGCAACAGGAACTGTTTGTTATGCAAAAATCATACACTTAGAGCACATTGAATTAAAAATATAAAAATTGTTTGAGGAACTTTCTTTCCAATGTTGGGTGGTGTGAAAACCTTTTACACCTACATTAAACACATTATAATGCTGTTGTAGACCAGAAGACATTTTTCTACATTCTACAGTGAAAGTTGCATCTCCTGTGAATAGATGCTAGTTGACTAAATGAAGAAGTGACTATGTATGTAGAATGTTTTTGGTGTCTCACTGTACAACCAGGATTCTATTGAGCTGGAAGGAATACTCGTAGACACGTTTAATTTATCACAAACACACTGATGAGATAACTTCCTGGCTCACATGAAATACATATACTGACACTTGTCAGTATCACACATAAATTCTACAGCTATGCTGGTGATTGAGTTGGAAGGACTAAAACATTTAACTTATTACAAGCATGGATGAGATCACTTCATGGCTCACATGAAATACATATACTGATACTTGTCAGTATCACACAAATTCTAGAGCTATGACTGGCGACAGAATATTATATTAAATGACTCTAGTACCTTGAGCATTCTTCAGTGTCCTATGGATATTACAGTTGGCCTCCTGTCTGCATAGGCTATGACTGCATTTTTACAGTTATGATAATACACAATTAGAATAATGCTGATATCGACGGACTTATAGAGTTAAGTATACTCACGATCACGTTTTACACTTTACACAATATCTTACATTTTTGATTTGGTGTGGACTTAACACTTTTTAAGAACGATGCTGACTACATGTGACTTCTATGGTGGCGGGAAAGACAAAGCTACGCCGGCACACATGTGGGTAAAACTGCTGGCGTCTCGGTATTGCCCGCCAGCGACTATCCCTCTGTCCCTTTTTCTCTAATGCAAGTTCTAATTTATTTCTATTTATTTTATATCCTAACCTGTCAGGACATATGTAGTATTAGTTGCATTTTATCTTGCTAAATGAGCTAATAAGTAACGCATTAAGTAAGTGTACTGTTTGAATTTAACGGTGGGCCGCTGGGACAAGGTGGGTGGTGTGTGACAACAGTTGCAAATCGTTGCCAGATTATCTTGTGTTAGGCAGTAAACATTTTTGTGAAGCAAAAAATAACAAAATAAAAATTGTTCATGACCCCGAAAGTGTTCGTGCACTACCTGGAAGGCCCTTGCATTCTACTAGTAGTATGCGTACCACAGTTTGGGAACCACTGGTCTAGATGCTGTCTGCAGTATGACCAGCCAATGAACAGAGTTTGGTTGTGCTACATTTTCTCCCCGGGAAAAATGTGATCGGTAAAGGGTTATTCATTTATTGTTGTTATTATTTTTATAGTGTATATTTAATTTTGTTCCACAATTTTACGTTATTCATTTTTCTTCTGCTATTTTATGAAAGTGATATACTTTTGTGCTTCAGGATCGACCTGCTGCAGGCGGAGACTGGTCAGGTGCCGGAGGACTTCCTGCAGGAGCTTTACAAGTGGGCCTTGGAGTGTGAGTGATGGAGTTTTTATGCCATAATTTGGTGTTTAACATTTTTAAATGTAGAATATCGCAAAAATTCATCATGTGTTGCCTGAGAAGTATAAAGTCGAGAGTCCTGTGTACAGTAGAGAGTCATGTGTACAGTAGAGAGTCCTGTGTACAGTCGAAAGTCCTGCATACAGTAGAACCCTGTATATAGTGGAGTTTTGTATACCGTAGAGAGTCCTGTATAGAGTAAATAGAGTAAAGATTTTGTATACAGTAGCGAGTCCTGTATACAGTGGAGAGTCCTGTACACTGTAGAGAGTTCCGTATACAGTAGAGAGCCCTGTATACAGTAGAGAGCTCTGTCTAAATTATAGGTTTAGGTTTTGTATTAACTAACAAGAACTGATTGCATTCGCTGATCATGCTGAGAATAGTATTGTTCACTTACAGGTATTGGTGTAGTTGCACTAAACCGACAATTGGGTTGTCTAGAACCCAACGTTGCTCCGGGGTCACTCCCAATGCAACTCATCCGCATTGTCAACGAACTGTTCTCGGTCTTGGCTACGACTGAGCTAGGCTTCCCATTCTGGCAGTACTTCCGCACTCCCTCGTACAAAAAACTTGAGACTTCACATCAGACGTTTCTTGAGTTGAGTGTTAATTATTGTTATTTTTAGCAACACTTATTTCTCATGTTTGAAATATTTTCTGCTATGTCACCCAGTTTTGTGTCCCTTGAAAAAATAGATAATTTTTGTTTGTGAAAAAAATACAAGGTTATACGTCGTAATTCTTGCGTCGGTGATGCGGTATTGCTACTTAAAGTTAGAATTATTTAACTGCTACCAAAAGCTTGAATTAGGGAACTGCTACCAAAAGCTTTAATTAGAGAACTGTTACCAAAAGCTGGAATTATTGAACAGCCATCAATACTGGAATTATTGAACTGCTGCCAAAAGTTGGAATTGCTGAGTGTTTTTGATAAACACTATTTGAACTTTCCTTCCAACTTCCTGTGTCTGAGCTTACAATGATCGAGTTAAATGCGGTAAAACTAGGTAAAGTGCTGTTAAATATTGAAATTTTGGAGTGTGTGGTAAAAAATATACATGAAAAATAGGTACTGAACATTGTGTTTGAAGTAGTCATTTTAAACCAACACTCGCCTTCATTGTTAAAAAAAACCTATCACCCATTCTTTCATTGTTCAGAATATGAAGGTTTACATGCCACAAAGGTGAAGGTGCCAAGAAATATGATTGAGCGTGTTGTGTCTGAAATTACATTGATGTGGGCCATGCTAATTGAATGGGACGTAGCGGCTAAACTGGAACAGTATCACTTGGCTAATTAGGCAAAAAAATAAAGCTCGACTATGACATTTCGGTGTCATAGGAAACTGATTTTTTAACTGGTGGCGTCTTCGCCCATGTGACACGGAGTGCCTTTTAACACGTTGACTCCGATTGCCTGATTGGTGTAAAACTTCACTTTGTACGCATAGTCACTAGAAGGATCTGAAAAAAAATACAGAACCTAACCTCCGTGGTACACATGCGTACCACTTCGGAGTCAACGTGTTAAGTTAAGTCTCTGAGGCTGCAGTTTTTGTTCTTGTTGAAGTTAAGTAGTTTGTTTCACTCCTTGTTATTCTTATTCTACTTATGGGCTTTTATGTATGTATAATTTGTCTGGTATTTTATTGATAGAATTTGGTCCTTGATTTTAATGGGTTGTACATTAATTACCATGTGCTGCTGCTGGTTCAGACGTTTCTTGTATTGGATTTATTTGTTATAAGTTATAAATGCTTGTCATGTGGCAAATGCGTGTCAAAGTAAAATTGTCTTTAATATATGTATTATGAACTTCATGCTCAGTTCTCTTCCATTTCTCTGAAGGAGGGATTTTCTCTTACCCTTAAAAATATTTGTGCCTCAATGTCAGGTCTTAATTTTATGAATAATTATTTCAGTTTGGCAACTGAAGCCATGAAAGAGGCAGAGGCACGTTTGGAAGAGGCCAAAGCCCAGGGAGATCCTGACAGGAAGCTTACCATCATGGAGACCTTCCTGAACACGGAGGGCCTCTCACGCAGTGACGTG
The DNA here is from genome assembly GCA_006783055.1 of Trinorchestia longiramus. Taxonomy (NCBI): domain Eukaryota; kingdom Metazoa; phylum Arthropoda; class Malacostraca; order Amphipoda; family Talitridae; genus Trinorchestia; species Trinorchestia longiramus. The sequence continues at coordinate 16,356 of VCRD01004321.1, forward strand.
GCTACCATCATCTTGGACATGCTTTTTGCAGGCATAGACACGGTGCGAATTTTAATACCAGATTTACGTACCTTTTATGCCTAATGTACAGCGTGGGACTTGAAACATGGGACTTCGGTAGTAGGCGGCATGGAACTTGAATAGGAATGAACATGGGACATCAGTAGTAGACAGCATGAGACTTGGATAGGAGGCAGCATGGGACTTAGGTAGCCACCACGGCGAGGGACTTGGGTAGAAACCCAAGAATGGACCAAAATACCCGTTTCTGTTGCCTTATTTTATTCTACAGTATTTTTTGTTGAACAACATTCACAACATTTGTTATTTTTGTGGAAGTGAGTAGCCAGTATTTAAGGAAAATGTACTGAGTGTTGTAAAAATTTCCATTTGAGAATTATTGCATGGTTTTTCAACTTCTTCTAATTGCAGTTCTGTCTGTAAAATTGTCGAAGCCAAAGAGCTCGAGAAAATATCCAATGGAGCTCAAAATTATTATGCAGGATTTAAGTATTTTGTGTTGTATGGCAGTAGTGATGTCGGCTGTGTTACGGGTTAACACGTTGCCTCCGATTGCCTGATTGGTGTAAAACTTTACTTTGTATGCATAGTCACTAGAAGGATCTGAAAAAATTACAGAACCTAACCTAAATGGTACACATACGTACCACTTCGGAGTCAACGTGTTAAATTTAAAACTTCTTAACTCTAAGCTTCACAACTTATAGCTTTATAACTTAAGCTTCATAACTCTATGTTTCGTCCATAATTACTTGAGATAAGCTCTGTATGCGAGAAAATCAAGATACGAAGAACGTATGCTCGAAAAATTTTGCTCTAAATACGATCATTGGTTCGCATAATGAGTCACGAGCCAGGCTGCGAGTATACGTGACTCGTGCTTCCCGATCTGCCTCGACCGGGATTCACCCCTTGTGAATCAGTGTCCCTTGTTCTCTCGTAGCGTGAGGATCTACGCCTTTGTGTGCTTGTAATTTCATATTTTTACATTTAACGTGAAAATAATTATTCCACGATGCCTCCCAAGAAGAGTGTTGCTTCATATAGTGCTGCAAAAGAAGCCATGACCGTTGAAATGAAAAAGAAATCATAGATAAAAATGAGAGTGGTGTTAGAGTAACAGAACTTTCGAATATTTACGGATTAACTGGTTATTAAAGGATTAACTGGATTTCCATTATTTTAAATGAGGAAGTTTGTTTTAGGTACGAGAAATTCGCTATACGAGCTCAGTGCTGGAATGAATGAAACTCGTATCTCGAGGTTCCACTGTACTTTACTTTTGTAAAGGTTTACAGTGACGACTTCTGAACTATTTTGTTTCTGTAAGGGTTTGAAGCGGAGGAAGCTTTAGAATTACAATTTGTATCTGTAGGGCCATTGCCCTCAATTTTTAGGTTCGTTTTGAAACTCCACTGCTCAAAGAGAAATGGATAGTCTGAAAGCTCTAGAATTTACTGATGTAACAGTTACTAAAGTCAATAACATATAACGTAAATATTGGTTCTTAACAAGATCAACGAATTAAGGAAATCAGTGAAATAATTAATACCGAATGAACAATTACATATACACAATGCAAAGATTCCAAGGGTGCGAGGGAGTAACTAATTAAGTTGGGATTCCAGTTCTAAGTTTTGAGACAAGTATTAGGATGCATCAGCCAGCGAAATGCCTTTTCAATGACCCCTAACTCCAGTGCCGTGATATGTCGGTAGTGCTGTATCCTAATTACAAACAAGAAATGTAGGAAATACAAAAAACATGAAACTGTGATCATGCTCATATAATCTAATACTAAGAATGACCGTCGTGTGTTAAATATTTATTTATATACTAGTGCAGTGCTCTTCAAAGTGTGGGTCGCACGACCATTCAAAGGGGGTCGCGAAATGTAGGATCATACTTTTCTAATTTATGTAATAATGTTATTTCATTATAAAATGTATGATTTTTTACGATAAATTATTAACAGTAGACCCGATTTCTTTACAAACATTAAATTTTTCTGCTATATTTATATTTTATTCTTTGTTTTGCGAAAGTTAAAGGGGTCCTACAAAAATAAAATCTTTTAAAGGGGGCAGCGGCGGATAAAAGTTTGAAGACCACTGTACTAGTGTACCCGTGTCATCAAAAATGATGGCAAATACAGCTTGTTGTTGTTGAGATAATCTTTCTTTCGCTTTTCTTTTTTGTTCTTGATTCAGTCTTTTTTTTCGTTCGAGTGGGGTTTCCATGCTTAAGCTTATTTCAAAGGTAACTTATTTTTCTTGTGACAGTAATAAACACTTAGAATACAGTATTTTTGAGCCGCAATAGAAGTAGTTATAGCCATTTGTGTCATATCCTAGGTACAGAGATTCAGCATTACTGAAAGCAACTGCGAGTTTGTGTTATATTGCAATATGCAATACCCTGCCGAACTCGGTATCCAAGATACGGACTTGAGTATGTAAGGCTCTGGATCTCTCTAATTTTTTGAAAGTGACGCGAAACATATAAATAAATAAATAGATCAACACACGACGGTCATTCTTCGTATTAGATTTTATTTAGTATCTCTCCAACAGCATTTGCCATCATTTTTGATGAAACGGGTACACTAGTAATACATAGTTCCTAGGTAAGATGTTCAGAGCTTATTGTGAAACCCAGTCTGTACCTGAACATGGCATGGAACTTGCGTAGCAACCCAAGAATCGACCAAACTGCTCGTTTCTATTACTTCATTATATTCTATTCTATCCAGAAGAACGTGTAATTGGGACTAAGGTTCTAGTTCTACAAATGCAATACACTGCTAACCTCAACAAGAATTGAGAGAGTTATACTATGTCAAGTTTTCAGCATACCCTTGCAGTTTCAAACAACCTTAAATATGCTGCATATCATTCTTTTGAAAACAAATGTTACAGCTACTCGTTCTGTTATCAGAAAAACTATATCTTTATCGAATACACGAACATAAACTTGCATTGGGAGATATTTAGGATAGAATATTTTAGGGAACCATGTAACCAGCAATGAGCTGTCTCAGGGCGCTACTTTTTTACTCATGGTTAAACTGTCAAATTTCTAGAAAAGTTTTTTTTAGATTGAGAGGGGGAATTTTTTATGCAGACGTCGCACACGGTGGGCTTTGCGCTGTACCTCCTAGCCCGCAACCCGAAGGTGCAGGAGGGGCTGCAGCAGAAGGTAGACGCTGTGGTGAAGAGGGACGAGCCCCTCACGCCGGAGCACATCGTAGCCCTCGACTGCGTCGTCCATACAGTCAAGGAAACGCTGAGGTGGGTGGTGTGTTGTGGACTGCATCGTCCACACACACAGTCAAGGAGACGTTGAAGTGGTGGTGTGTTGTGGGCTGCATCGTCCATACAGTCTCAATACAGGTCGATATTGAGGGTGGTGTGTTGTCGACTGCATCGTCTACGTGGCCAAGATGTCTTGAGAATTACCAATTGATTTTGATAGAATATGGTATTTGCTGGAAGCTTCATGTATATGACTAACGTGTGATGGGAATTTAGGCACCGTTAAGGGATTACTTAAGGTCGGTATTGAGTTTGCTTATACACTGGTGAATGTGTTTCAGGGTGGTCTTTTTTTTAAATTTAAATAGTCCTGGGGTTTTCAAATGTTGTTGAGGTAAAAAACTGTCCGAATTATTAAAGCAATCAGGCAATTATTCGAACAGCACTGGCCAATGCAAATATATGTCTACATAATCCTCCAACCTCTAGATTAACGGTATAGTAGATGACCTGTTAATAATTTCATTTTAAAATATTCATGAAATGTGTCTCCGAGGTACATGGTTTAAAGAATATTTTAGTGATCACAGTGCAGCAATTATGAACACAGTGAGACCCACCAGTGGGTCACTGTGCAACAAATGTTTTGAAGAGAGTTCCAGTTTATGTTTTTTTCTTTCCAGACTATACCCACTTACTTTCTCGAACGTTCGCATCCTGTCAAAAGACGTGGTGTTGTCAGGGTACAGAGTACCTGCTGGGGTGAGTGGCATGATTGACTGGAAGACGTGGTGTTGTCAGGGTACAGAGTACCTGCTGGGGTGAGTGGCATGATTGGCTGGAAGACGTGGTATTGTCAGGGTACAGAGCACCTACTGGGGTGACTGGTGTGAGTGGTTGGTTGTACTCTCAAGTAACTTAACCTTAGAAACGAGATCAGTTTTCAAAAAAGAATTTTATTTGAAATTGTTTAAATAAACTGTATTCACTACATACACATCAATAACATTGGTAGCGAAACATCTTGCTGTTATAGAAGTTATTCAGAAAGAGGCCTTATAAATGTGATCCAGTTCTAGTTCTACAAATTCCATTTCTAGATCTCCGTTTTTCCAGTTTTTTATAGCATCACTGAGTTCCCATTGAGTTTCCGTCTAGATTCTTATGGAAGAGGTACATTGATTTGCAATCTAGATTATCATGGTAAGATTTACACTGAGTTAGGATATAGATTCTCATGTTAAACTTACATTGAGTTGAAATCTAGATTCAATGCCCTTCAGAGATATACATAATTAATTGTATTGTCTGTTTGTCTAGCTTTAGGTAAGGTACATTTCAATCTCTTCATCCAAAAATTAAAACTCAATCTGTGGTTTTTTTCAAGTGATTCATTGGTCAGAAAATTATGTTTTCAGGATATTGAAATGAATTAAAAATCCTACTTTATTCTTTATTAAGAGTCACTTCTGGGGACTCACATTGTTTTGTTGATAAAATACTCTCCATTATTTACATCTTATATAATATCATCTCAGGTAAGTTCAAGAGATGAAAGATGTGGAGGGTGAGGGGGCCAAGTCATAACTTACATTATTCCATCATCTTTTTGTTTGATCTTAAATAATTTCTACGCAACTTAAAGCTGTGTTTTGGATTATTATCTTACTAAAAACTAAAATTTTGTATACTGATCGTAATATTGTTGAATAATTTTTTGTACTCTCCGTTCAATAATAGTGAACACTTTAGATTTTAGATAAGTACTTTTCTCTGCTCTGAAGTTCATTTGGCCAATCTAAGCCACTGAGTTGAATTTGAACATCCTTAGGTGTCAGAGCTATTCAAGAAAAACTCCACAGGCAGGTTTCTACACAAGGTAAAATGCACGCATTGTAAAAGATATAATTTTTAATATTGATGTAGCAATCTTCATACGGATTAGCAAAAACACAAATGGTCTTATTTACTTCAAACCCAAAGATTTTACACACCTAATGAAAAATATATGGTGATCCCATTCTTTTGGTTTGTAGTGGAAAATTACGAAAGTAAGATATTCCCTGCTGTTTATTCTCTATTTACTGGTCATCTTCCATTCCCTACTGTTTATTCTCTATTTTTATGCATAGTCTATTCCCTACTGTTTATCATCTGTTTACTGTTCATCGACTATTCCCTTCTGATCATCCTTTGTTTAGGGTGACTGATATGTGACTTGTGTGACACAGTTACAAGGGCAAATAACTCCTGTCCATCACCATAGACACTAGCCATGGGTTTTGGCGCCGCCATGTCACGTATGGAGGAGTACTTCGAGCGCCCTCTGGAGTTCCTCCCCGAGCGGTGGCAGAGGGACCGTCCACATGGACAAATCCACCCGTTCGCGTCGCTGCCTTTCTCCCACGGCACCAGAATGTGCATCGGCAAGCGCCTTGCTGAGCAGGAGATCTATACCTTCCTCATCAGGGTGAGCAAGGGCGGCAGTCTTCTGAATGCTCTGTATCTTGTAAATAATTCTGGTGAAATCAACGAGGTTTGAAGAAAAACTGCTTTGTGGATAGCGTTTAGTTTTGCTGGAAAGTTACGTAGAATTAATGTCTATGACAAGCACAGCTCGTGTCCTCACATAGAACATGACTCTTTGCGTGTTGCCCTCACCCAGATGGTGCAGCGGTACACGGTGACCTTCGAGTCGTCCGAGGAAATGGAGGTGCGCACGCCACTCGTCCTCAAGCCTGTCACGCCCCTTGCCTTCAGGTTTGTGCCTCGGTGCTGAAACTTTAGGCTTGATCTATTGAAACTTCAGGCTGGATCTGCTGAAATTTCAGGCTTGATCTGCTGAAACTTCAGGTGTGAACATCTGCTGAAACTTCAGGTGTGAGCATCTTCGGGAACATCAGGTGTGAGTATCTGCTGAAACTTCAGGTGCGAGTATTTGCTGAAACTTCAGGTGTGAGCATGTGCTGAAACTTGGGGTGTGGGCATCTGCTGAAGCTAAAAAATGGAGCTATACCAGCACTTTGTCAGGGTATCAGGAGGCACAAGAATCAGGATCTCTTGGGACTGTTGACGTCTGGCAGGGTATCAGGTGACACAAATTTGTTGGAGGAATCGCGCGACTCCCAAAGTGGGCCTTGCTAAACACCCTTTATTTCTTAGACTTTTCTCCGAGATGCTGCCCAACAATCAGCGAGGCACGCTAATTCTTTCCTTCAGGTACGACCTAAGTTCGAGATCAGCGGAAGCTAAAAATTGTTCCCATATCATGAACTCACGCAAGCACCCGTAGTTCTCGCGTACCTTTTCAGATGAAAGCCAGTGGTTTAATATACGCCTGAGACTACTTACAAACTGTTGATCAGTTTCATGGCTTTGGACCTTGCTGGTCTTGAAGTCATGCCTATAGCTCTCTAAAGTTTTGTTGAAACCAACAAGTAGAGCATTCTCTGATATTTCCTGCGAAGTGACCCACCGGTGGGTCACTCAGGTTAGGTTCTGTAATTTTTTCAAAGCTCTCTAGGGACCATGTGTACAAAGTAAAAATTTGCACCGGCTAGACAATCGCAGGAAACATTAAGAGAGAATAATCTCTGGTAACATCTGCAGTTAGGCTGGTGTAAATATTTACCACTCTGCTTGACAAGAAACTCCCAATCCTAGCTCCGTAAGTACCTGGACCGATGTGGATAAGCTCAGCAACTCATTCAAACCTAACGAAGAAATCGACCATATTATCGCCATCCTTGTAACTAGGAAGCTTAGCTCGATCAACAATAGATTGAACATTAGCTGGATCAGAGAGTTGGGGTCGCCCAGATGGTTGGGCCGAAGCAAGTTCATGCTGTCGAGCTTTCTAATTCTCCTGGCACTCAAGGCGTTTAGTTTCCAGCTGAAGTTTCTCCCTTTCCAAGCTACGTATGATCTCTCTTTCATCCATCTCAAGGTTTTGTTGCTATTGTAGGTAGCACTGAATCTGTGTCCCACTACATTCTAACTCTAGAGCATCCTGCTTCAAATCAAGGACGGAACGTTGAGACATTTCGAAACCACAGCGGAAGAACCGAACGCAGAAATTAGGAAAACTTGCTAACTGAACTAGTTAGGATTTTACCGGACCAATTTCCCTTCATAATAGCTTGATAGTCATGAAATGCTTCACTGATTGAGATCAGACTAAGTCTACTGACCTATATGTCAGAGTACCAGGGGGCACAAACGTCCGACACACGGGGTCTGGAGAGGGATAAGAGACAACTCCCAACGTTACTAGATTTAATAAACAAAATAAACATTAAACACAGAAATTTAGAAGGTGCAAAACACTTGATATACATAATACACTCAATACATTTAACATCGAATGCGCCGGTGAGTTGCATAGTTGGTGGAATCGAAGGCGGCGAGCTTCGTGACGGCGGTGTCCAGGGAACCGAAGTGTCCAGGCAACCAAAGTGTCCTGGCAACCAAAGTGTCCAGGCAACCAAAGTGTCCAGGCAACCAAAGTGTCCAGGCAACCAAAGTGTCCAGGCAAAGGTGTCCAGGCGACCGAGAGGAGTCCAGGCGACCGAGAGGTGTCCAGGCGACCAAGAGGTGTCCAGGCGACCGAGAGGTGTCCAGGCGACCGAGAGGTGTCCAGGCGACCGAGAGGTGTCCAGGCGACCGAGATGTGTCCAGGCGACCGAGAGGTGTCCCAGGGAACGGAAGTAATCGACTCTCCGTAGATATAAAATCCCCACACTAGCGGGAAGGCTGAAAATCCGATCCTCTCACGCCAGTTGCTGAAGACGAAGAACCCCACACGGAGATTTACGCCCGCGGTTATCTAGGAAAAGTGGTCGAAGTTCCCTAAATAACTTCTAATTACCCTACAATGGCTTGATCCTCACACACGACCTTAAATTGAGGTAAGGTACATTTCCAGTAGAAAAATATTGAAACAGGTAAAATGTGGCAAATTTTTTGGGCTTGAGCCAAGGACTACTATAACCAGGACGTGCACCGCCATGTAGATGACTACGGTAGCGGAGGCCAGTTCACTGAGCTCAGTTAACTCCCGTCTGTCACAGTGCGAACATTGTCGTAGTCTGTCGTTCGGTTTGAATCGGACATTGTTGTTTGTTTCGAGGCACATTGCTGCATTTCTAAGTGGATACGGTTTGTTTACAAAGTTTATTACTAATTATATGTATTAAAACTGCCAAACAAGTGTGGGGTTGTGTGAACAAGTGAAATCCCTCCCAGTATCTTCAATGTGCCTGCTTCATGTCTGCCATCTCCAAAACCTGCACCTCGCCCGGCGAAAGTGGAAAACCAACAACTGAGGTATTTTCTTCAGAAGGATAAGATTACTTCATTTGATGCTTTCAAACCTGAACGTAACCTGCAGAAGCAGTACAAGAACTTTTATTATTTCAAGATCGAAAGAAAGGCTTGTGTGTTTGTTCATGACCGACAACTTCAGTGAGTGCAGCCTGTCCGTGATTTTCGAAAACAAGCCCACTTTGTGTTCCCCACTAACGCTCAGTGCGTTCAAGAACGGCATTAGTGTACCACTGTTTAAGATACTTAATCCCAGCAATGGTTTGAGATCGTATACGCAGTCCGACGAAACTGTGCGCTTGGCAGTGAACTATGTATGACATCCCGTTTGACAAAACGATCCAAAATGTTGTCACCTTCAAGCTCACACGTCAGCCTATGTCGACACCGAGAAGAAGTAGGTATTTTTGACACGTCAGTTGGAACTTTTATCACAGAAGCAGTTTTCCATGAATGATCATTGTTTTGCTCTTCAAGCATACCCGAAGTGTAATTATGAACAGCTCAGAGACTTTTTGGTGCTGCTATGCAAACGCAAGCTGCAGTACATCACTTCATCTATTGACAAGGACCAGGTGCTGAGGGAAACATTTGACAAAGTCCAGACACTGCAACAGAAGAATGTGTTTCTCTTGGTAGATGAAGTACAGATTCGCCCAACTGTTTCATTTTCTGGTGGGTTGCTGAGTGGCATGGCCGAGAACAACCGAGACTGCAAGGCCACTTCTATTCTAATCACTAGGTAATTGCAGTGCCACAGCCAAGCATCCTCTTGACAACGAGCGTGTCTGGTTTCTCCTTTTTGACACAGTACATCTGCTAAACAACTGGAGCTACATCTGCTAAACAACTGCATCCGCAACAACTGGATCAGTGAGAAGGGCTAGAAGATCAGTCTTGACAATGAAACACGGCATCATTTGCAGACGTCAAGGAACTGTACGAGTCAAAGAAAGGCAGTATTCTGACGACTTCTCAACTCACTCAATTTCCTGTCAACCCCTAAAATTTGCTGTCAACCCCTCAGAGAAAGACTAGCAGAAGAATGCAGTCCTTCAGACCTCTGTCATGAAGGCCCGGTTGGCTGACTAATCGCTGCAGTTTAATAGGTTTTTGCTTCTATGTCTGTTTGTTTATATGCGTGAATGTTTGTATGTTTGGTTGTTTGCATTGGAAAGGTTTAACTATAATTAACTTGTAAAGTCTAAAACTGCAGCAACTCGGCTTTCTATAAAGTGGCCACTAAGCTCATACAATAATATATGTTAAGTCTGGTTAAAATTGGTATTTCAAAGCATTACAGGGCTTTAAAATATTCAAAATTCACTGTTAAACCTTATTATCCCTTCTATGGCTTGAAATAAGTAATTTTTGATCAATTTGTCCGATAGAAAATGTTATTTTACTAAGAATGCAATGGCCTCCGCTACCGTAGTCAGCTACATGGCGGTGTACGTCCTAGTTATAGTAGTCGTTGGCTAGAGCCTGTAAACGAGAACTGGACTGAAAATATTCATGTCACAATGACAAAAAATACTCAGCAGTACATAATTGCCCAACAAGAAATAGTTTGAAAAACGATTGAAATAATTTTTTCATTGATTTTTGCATATATCCTGCTACACATGAAGCAGTTTTAACCTTAATGGGAGCCCTGTTTTCTTGAGAATTGACAATATTTCCACTGTGACAGAAATTTCCAGCATTTTGTGGAGATTCTGTTTGAACTAAGGTGGTCCGTTGTCGTATTGCAGCTCTGCGGATACCTTCTGCTTTAAATGTAAGATGTATTAAAAAAATGTTTCCATGAGCTGGAGGTATGTTGATTCTCCATGATACATGTTTATTGCGGTATATATTTTGCAGTGTTTAGTCTGTAAACTCATGACGGTAAATACTCTTCTGTGTTTTTAGGTCTGTTTCTCTAGTGCCTTAGATTCCTGCTCTTAGACACAGATCTAACAGCTGTTTTCTAGTGGGGAGGTTAATGATTCTTTCGTGTTGATTTACCTGGAAGCTCTCCAGGCATTTTTCTTGAAACAGCATTACTGGACAAGTCTAACTCTAGCATTACTGTTGGGAGTATGTTAGTTTTTTACTATAATTGATGTTCAATGCTATCATATATAGACAGTTGCACATGATAGTGTAACGAAAAATTGTCTGTATAATAAATATGTATTGTATAGCCAATTGTATATTACATAAACAATTGCACAATACAGTTGTGAATGTCGACATGATATTCTTTCTTGAAAAGTTGACCCAGTAGAAAGCAGGGATGTAGAGTCAGAGTGAGTGGAGTCGCATGTGTTAAGAGTGAGTTGGAGTCGCAGAAGATTGTTCAGAGCCAACAAATTCGCTTGCAATCATTTAAAGAGTTTGAGACTTAGTTTGGAAGCTTTGTTTTAGTCTTCAAGAACTATAGTTTATTGTGAATATATGTTGTGATTTTCTTTATTCCCTGTTTAGACCAGCAAGCCTTGTTCTAATTCCTATTTAAATGGTTGCTTTCTTCTGTTATACTTCGTTTTATACTGTGTCTTGTTACACTTCTTGTTTAAATGTCTGATTTCTTCTGATACTTCCTGTTTAAATGGTTCATTTTTTCTATGAAGCATCTTGTTTCCAAGCCATAAGTTTGTTATACAGTTGTGCCCGAGATTATTCATACCCTGTGATCTCGTCTTAGGTTTTTAGTTCTTTTTATCCATTACGTGCACAGAATTTATTGAATATGATGGGTAATTATATGGATAAGGAAACTCAGTAGCGAATAATAAACATCAAGAATGTCGCAAAAACCACAATTTTCAAGTTTGTAAGTGAAATACAAACATATAAAATAGTAATGTCCAAATATATTCATGCTGTAATTTAAGTCTTGATCACTGCTTGTAAGCGTTTTTGGTAACCATCAATAAGGTTTCTACAGTTTTTTTGACCACTCGTCTTCTGAAAAATCTTCCAATTCTCTTAAATTTCTTGGATTTCTTTTCATTACTTCCTTTTTTATTAATACCACAAATTTTTCATCCGGTTGAGATTAGGATTTTGACTGGGCCATTGCAAAATGTTGATTTGGTTATCCTGAAACCACTTCACTGATTTGGCTGTATGCTTCGGGTAATTATGTTGAAAGATTCAATAAGGGTCAAGGTGAAGCTGTTCAGCATCTTCTTTGACGTTTTTTCGAAGAATTTTCAAATATTGGTCTTGTTTCATGATGCCATCGACTTGAACAAGACTTCCGGGACCACTGCCAGAGAAAGGGCTCCAGAGCATGATGCTTCTACCCCCATGTTGGGTAGAAGGCAGTGTGTTCTAACATAAGAGACATTCCTGTAACTGAATATTTTTTTTTTTTTGTTTCATCTGCCCAAAGAACTGAAGAGAAAGCAATTGTGAGGCATCTGAATGAGCTTTGGCAAAGTTTAAACCTGATGTTAGATGTCTAGGTTTATGTAAATGAGTTTTTCTTGGTCTGCAACCTCTCAGTTTACTTTCGTGCAAAGCTCTGTGTGGTGTTTGCCTGGATATCTTTATGTCGCAGGTGGCCAAATCCAGTAGAATTCCTTGGAAGTCGTTCTAGGATTGTTCTTGTATCGCACGATTTTTATCGCTCGTCTAGTGGTTAATTTTCTCTTCCAACCAAGTTCTTAACTGTACCAACTGACTTGTACTTTCTTACAATGCTCTGAACTCTTGATATTGGGAAATCAAATTTGTTTTAAATTGATTTATAACCCATGCGGTTCATTTGAGAATGAACAATTTGACTTTTAAGATCAATGCTTCATATTTTTTTCTTACCCATTATTTAGTTTTAACACAAATACAGTTAATTAACTCGTTATGCCAAAAATAGTCCAATTTTCTATTTTATCCTGGGAAAAATATAACATTAAAATATATGATACGAAATACATCATCTCAATAATACTCAATAATAAATAATCGTGGTCTTGTTCTCGAAACTTACAAAAATAGGCACAGTTTACGTTCATATAAGTGGGTGTGAATAATTATGAACACACCGGATTTGTATTAATAGTCTTTTTCACAGCTGTAGCAAGATATTTAACGTTGACATGATAGAATGCATTCTATCTAATCATATCAAACATACGTTTTACAGAAGACTATAAAATAGAATATGCTGTTTCATTAAATAGAAAAAAAAGTTTTCTGGGGATAGGGGTATGAATGATTTTGGCACAACTATGTATGAATATGAATTATTTCAACATATTATCCATCGTTAAATAACTCATTTGTTTTGCAAAATTTACAGTTTCCAAGCACCAAATCGATATTCATGTCATGTTTTGGCATCAAATACCTTTAAATCTTGATTTCTTAACTTTTTGTTCTGAAAAGTTGGTGCGTCATGACTAGTATTGACCATTGTTACTACAAAGTTTTAGCTTAATGAGATCTCTTTACATGAATAGAAAGTTAATTCTTCCAACTGTCAATATTACCCAATTAAATATTGCTCATTCTAATGACTTTGGGTCATAATATTTAATTTCACCGACCAGAATTTGATTTTAAGAACTGGTATTATTAAGCAATTAAATATTGTTCATTCAAATGACTTGGGTCACAATGCGAAGCGTTTGTTCGTTTATAACCATTGTTTTATTACCATTTATTTAGTACATGGTTGTACACTTTACATTAATAACATTTGTTGTTGCTAATAAAATCTTAAAAAATGTTTGTAGCGTTTATTTACACATGAATTTATGTGGTTTGATGGTCAAAATTTTGCCTTAACCTTAATTCTCATAGTGTTGCCATATGGCAACACCTTTGATAAACATTTATATTTGCTTTAAAACTAATGAACCGGCAAA
>VCRD01004322.1:0-47155 GCA_006783055.1 Trinorchestia longiramus
CTGCTGCTGCTGCTGCTTGTGATGGTGGTGCTGCTGCTGCTGCTGCTGCTTGTGATGGTGGTGCTGCTGTTGCTGCTGCTTGTGGTGGTGCTGTTGCTGCTGCTAGTGGTGCTGCTGCTGTAGTTTTCACTGCAATAAAAGCAGCAATGGGAAAGGCAGTTTGCGCGCAAGTTTCATCAAGCAAAAATGGTACAGGGAAATCCTTTGTTTCACATCTTCCTACAAATTTCTTAAATTATAGTAGTAGACTTTTAGTGTAAGATATTTTTTTTCTAGTTTTGACGAATATTCAATGGGAAAGTTCAGCATAAGTATTCTAAGTTTATGTCATAGTGAAGACAGCCTTTTGCGGGCAAATTACTACGTAAAAACTCGATAGCGTGATAATAATACGTCGCAATTTTTCATTTCACTAACAAACTGGGAAATGCTCGAGTTGCTGCTCATAAAGGAGAGTAACTGTTCCTTTGCATTTTACAGTCGCCGTCTGCAAGCCTCCTGGTCTCATTAGCGAGCTTCTGCCGCCGTTCCAAAGGAGCTAACAGCTCTAACGAAGCGTTGCGGATTCTTCATGGATTCTCAGCAAGTTGTTCAGGACAAATGTTGCTCTTATCCAGCAAACAGAAACATCCAGACACTAGTTAAGAGGGAATCCGTAATCCCAGAACTTTCCGATAGCTGGTAACGGAATACTTGTTTTAGTTAGAATTTACATATTTGGTACGGGACAAAAGTAAAGAATGAACTAGATTAGCACGAGAAACATTACAAACACTGACTGCGAGTGAAAACACGTTCAAAAAACGTGCTTTATAACCACAACTATTTTCCCGTAGAATTGCAGTAACTACATTCAAGTAATACAGATTTCCTCTTCTTCAACGTTACAATAGTTAAAGTAAGTTTTTACGCAGATAAAACAAATGAATTTCGTGATCAACTATCCAAACATAGAAACCTTCATAATTATACTCAAAGAAAATATTTTAGCTTTTATATAACAAATTCAGTTACCAAAATATGTTCCTATATTTATCCGAGAGCACCACTAGAACTGCTGTTGTACAGAGAAATTAAAATTTGGATTAAAAGTTATGTTAAGAAAAAATATCAACTAAATTAAACTTTGCGGATAGTTTGGCCCTATCCGTATTCTTAGACGGCTACCTGCAATAAAAGATCTATGGAGCCCACATACATGCCCTGCAAGCGCCAGACGACCATCTGCAGCTGCAGCTCTTCTATGGTACGTAACGCTGAGTATCTGCACGCCTTAAGATGCTAGTTCAGCACAACTGCACTGCACAGCATCACTGAACAGCAGCTCTGCACAGCTGCACTGCACAGCATCTGCAGCTGCAGCTCTTCTATGGTACGTAATGCTGAATATATGTATGCACGCCATATGATGCTAGTTCAGCACAACTGCACTGCACAGCAGCACTACACAGCTGCACTGCACAGCATCTGCAGCTGCAGCTCTTCTACGGTACGTAATGCTGAATATATGCACGCCTTAAGATGATGCTAGTTCAGGAACTGTCTTGAGTAGATACAAAATTTATTGAAAAAAAATCATTAATAGAAGGAATTCACATCATAGATATGAATGACTCATCGCTTGAGCGAAGAACAATTATGAAATACTTAAGACACAACTAAGTTCAAAAACATCTCAGACATCCTTGAAGTCGTATAAAGTATGTGAATTCCTTCATTTAAAAACACTCTCTGAAAACACTCTTAACTCATTCATCTGCAGATTTTGACACTAAAGTGGAACATAACAAAAATTAATATCTTAAAATGAATTCAAACTCACACGCTCGTTTCCGGCAACAACATGACTTCCTTTTCTTCTTTCAAGACGTTATAAAAAAAAAGTTATGTTGCTGCATCTTGCGCAACCCTACAGCTTAATAAGTTTATATTGAAGATTTGATGGCGAACGAAATATATTTCAACCTATAAGATGAATAAACTATCACTCTTCCTTCTCCTGAAATAGAATTTCCTCATTAGTACCACAGGAAATAGTCTTATTGCAAGCTAATTGATTCTTTAATGTAGAAGTTGTATATGTCATTTTGGTTTTGAGTACCGAGTTAAAGTAGAAACTCCCGTCATAAGGGCCAGACTCAATGTTAACAGTTCCTCGCCCCGGCCTGATCATTCCGACGTTTAGACAGAGTAGAGTGGAGATTTAAGCGAGAGCCTAATTTCCGATCTCTATTTTACAAAGTCTCCCTAATCTCCACAACGTCTTTTTTCTGGCCCCTCGCAAAGACTCATTTTCTTTGAGCTTTCGCCTTCTTAACTTTAAGGGAGAGAAATCGAGATCGGAAATCAGAATAGATTGTGGACGTCCGATTGGTCCATCAGCAAACCGGCAGTGGAGATTTGCATATTCTTCGCTCGCATTTCGGATCAAAGGATAGCCAACTAATTCACTGGTGATTTTTCGGTAACGAGGAACCTTAATGTATGTTTATCGTTGGCGAACTGCAATGTAATTTTTATAAATCAACATTTAATAGCTTGACTTTTATTGGCCGATTTCTCTGTTACCTCCAGGGAACCAAAGGACATTTATGTATATTTATGGCCAGCAATTTCAGCGCAACTCTCATTGTCTACTTCCAATCGCTTGATTTTTATTGGCCTAATTTTTCAGATGATTAGCCTACTTCTTCAGCTAAAGAACTGTTCAGACCACCGTTAATAATTGCATTAAATCGGTTGAAATTATGATACATTGTGACATGAGAATGTAAGCTTGAGACCTAGTTAACTAGTGATATTTATAAGACAAGAGTTTCTAAGTCAAGAGAGAGAAAATTGAAAAGGTTCTAGAATCGTCAATCGATTGCAAACAATTAATTTACACTAAATACAATTGTTTAGTCACGTTCACAGCAAAATGCAGCAAAACCCAAAAGAAACAGCAACTCTTGAACACATCCTCCATCACGTCGGGGTAAATACTTAATGATAAAATACGGCAAAATCTCATTTAAATTTTTTGGAATTTATGTTCACAATTATATAGTTAAGGGTTATACGATTATCATGGAATCGTGGCTATTTATACCAAAAAAATAAAATATACATGTATTTAATAACTTTTCTCGAAATAAAATACTGAATTTTTATGTCAGCATTGATGTTTTATCTAAAGAATGAAATTGTAGGAAACTTTTGCTCCCGCGAGTGAAATTTAATTTTCTAGAGGCAGAAATTTGTTCCACGTTTTTTAGTATGAAAGATAAACTTATGCTTGAATACCTGATAAGCTGGAGATGCCCTCCTCTTATTTTTGTAGAAAGGAAATGCATTTGTTAAGACGGAAGATGCATAGTTTGATTCTGATTAGCCAGGATATTCAATGCAACTGAAAGATGACCATGAGAATGACAGACTTATCGGCAAACCTGCTTACGAATTATTTTATTATTATTATACTCGTGGTTTGAACACAACGACACGAACACTCGTAAGCTATTTAAGAAACCTATATCGACATGGAATGGGAGACGTCACTCAAACACTTAAAAATAGTTCGAGAAACACATAATACAGTCTCAGATGATGGAATGCATTTTTAAGCATGTTGTGCTGGAAGACTGTATTATCTCAGGCACAAGATAATGCATGCGGTGAAATATCAACGTTAAAAGCAGGGTAACTCCTTGAGAACGTACACTACCCGTCGCTCGTACTCGATACAGAGGCGATACAAAACACTAATTATATAACACATAATAAAACAAAACTCAATTACGCACAAATTATGCAGCTGCTGAGCGTATGTATACACTGCAATCAGGCGGTAGAAAAGTAAAGAAGGGACAGGCTTTAAATTCTCGCAAATGAGATGCCTCCCTGCACGACTCTCCATGACAGTGTCCGAATGATTTCCATTTAACGTTCATAGGCCCCAAACAATTTCTTTAACGAATCTTAGGTTCAGCCATTACAGCTTTAGCAGCATTGAACAAAGTGGTGTATTTCTAAATCCTATACCGCCAACAAAGCCCTAGCACTGATGCAAGGGGAAAGCCTATGTATACACTTAATAATCATGACGTCAAGCTTTCTGAACTTCCTGGGCTGACAGAACTAATGCTTTTGTATGGCTGCAAAACAATTATGCTCGCGATCACGTCGCTGCCGAGGTTGATGAACTCCTACTGCAAGAAGCCAACTCACACCTGTAGTTCAGATCCTTCATTTTCTGTTGTAGATTAGGGGTTTTAATTCGGGGACCACGACCCCAAAAGCCTTGACAGGAATCGAATAGTCTTACTAAAACTGGCGAAAGATAATATTAATTGAAACTCGTGAATAACATTTTTTATGCTCTTAGATATTCCTACACAAAAATAAAGTGTAAACCAAGCTACTAATAGTACAGGGACTCGTGACTTTCAAGGTTTTAGGCAAGGGTTGCCGGTGCAAAAGCGGTGGGACCCGCTGCTTTAGACTAAACACCTGAGCTAGAAATTCTTTCGATGAATTTCTCTGAGGGGCCATTACACCAGCAGCTCTAACAACATTCTTTTTACAACGTAAAAAAATCCAGCGTCCTTCATTTGCAGGTGCAGATAACACTCTAGTTCGGCTACCAATGTTTATTTTGCAGCCTCGACGCGCTAGACTGGCTTAATACTCTAGTTTAATACTACCAGCTTCATAATTGGCACACTAACCAAAGACATTAGAAAATGATACGTTCCTAATACAAACGAATGTGAAAAGATTCTTTTATTTCTGAACATAAATTTCCCGGGAAGTTCTGATAATGTTTATTTTCACACCATAAAACGGGCGTTGTTCGTAAACAAAATGATTTTTGTTGTAAATAGTAACATCCTATGGAATTTTTTCCATACATCATGAGGGCTGTTGCATTGATGATAGGAGAAGTCTATTACTGAGGGAATAAAGCTTCTCAATTTCCTTACTTCTGAGGTGCACCTGATCATAATACTGGGAGTGTGAGACTTGAAGTCGGAACATGGCGGCACTTGTCCGTGGAGTAGCGTAGGAGCTACCATGTCCGCTCAAACTTCTCTCTATACGAGTCTCCACAACACCCAGCAGACATATTCTTTTAAATGCATGGTATCACCACGAAATATTTTCCAGATTTAGTTTTCAATGTAAAATAATGGAAGCGACACAAAAAATTAGCTTTCAGACCAGCTTCATTTTATATAACTTCATTTATTATTGATACTAATTTTACTCAAGATTATCGATTAGAATTTGAAACGTAATTTTCTCGTCGCCTGTAGTATGATACCAGTGCAATGTTTTGATAAATTTAATTTAGATAGATAACTTAAGATATTTAATGATACATAGAAATAGTAGTATAGGTACGTAATTTAAAGCGGAGAAGATGAATTATAATAAAAAATAATTATAGGAATTGTCGTAATAGCATACGAGTCAAAGAACATTTCAGTTGTGGTAGTAAATAAACACGCAGATGATGAATGAAATATTGACATTCAGTTGAAGGACACACCAGACTCGCCAATACGAGAGAAAGAACGGAATGTCTGCCAATATAAACCCACGTCACTAAATTGTATCAGATTGTTACAAAAATGATGGTCGCTTCTGAAATCAGCCATTATTTTTGTAACAACCTAATAACAAGCCATGGCGGTTCCGCGGTGGGTAGCTTTGGACGTTCTCTTGGGTCTCCGAGATATGAAGACGAGTGCAGACACTGAAGGCATAACCTTAACCATGAATCTTACACCTCACTTGTCTTGTGCATTTTTTATATTTCTGGAACTCCAAGTCCTAACGCGCACTGAAGAAATATTTTCATGTCGACACCCCATCGGGGGTTGCACACTGAAGTAAAATTCTATGTAAATGTGGTCCACTATTCTTGAAGTTACGAATTACATACATGACTTCATATCATTAAATATTATGGTAAAATATGGAAGCGATGTAAAAAAGAATTGCCCCATATGAGAGAGGAGTAGCAATAATGAAAAAGCAACGTTCTGAAAAATGAGCGTGACACCGAACAATAAATTTCGCCATTGACAACATTCTATTGCAATTTCATGCCCTGAGGCTCATTATATAAAGACACTGGTGAAAAACTCCTAGAAAAGCGGCTTTTCGACGTGAAGTGGAATGTAAACTTTTTATTCGAAGCAAAAATCTTTCGATAGGAAGCACCTGGCCTCGTGTTGTAAGATGATACTCGTTCTAAGTTTTTGCTCGCAAATCGAACATTGTCCCTCACTACCTACCAAATTTTGTGTGCAGTGGAGTTTGGGTGAGCCACGGATTTGGCTAGGACGTCAGCACTTCAGCCAGATATTTTCTACATTAAACACCGCCGAAGAGAGCAAAAGGGAGAAAGTGAGAACCGTCCAAGAGGGTCCGCGGAAATGTTACACCGAAAAGTAGCATTTTCTCGGCAATTTATGAGCATCACGCAGACAAATACAGAGGACGCGTCCTTACCATCGGTGAAAGTTTTTTAAGTTATTATTTCAAACANTTTGATAAATTTAATTTAGATAGATAACTTAAGATATTTAATGATACATAGAAATAGTAGTATAGGTACGTAATTTAAAACGGAGAAGATGAATTATAATAAAAAATAATTATAGGAATTGTCGTAATAGCATACGAGTCAAAAAATATTTCAGCTGCGGTAGTAAATAAACACGCAGAAGATGAATGAAATATTGACATTCAGTTGAAGGAGACACCAGACTCGCCAATACGAGAGAAAGAACGGAATGTCTGCGAATATAAACCCACGTCACTAAATTGTATCAGATTGTTACAAAAATAATGGCCGCTCGAAGGCCAACGCATGCTTCTAAAATCGACCATTATTTTTGTAACAACCTAATAACAAGCCATGGCGGTTCCGCGGTGGGTAGCTTTGGACGTTCTCTTGGGTCCGTGAGATAAGAAGACGAGTGCAGACACTGAAGGCATAGCCTTAACCATGAATCTTACACTTCACTTGTCTTATGCATTTTTTTATATTTCTGGAACTCCAAGTCCTAAAAACTGAACTGAACTGAAAAAATATTTTCATGTTGACACTTCATCGGGGGTTGCACACTGAAGTAAAATTCTATGTAAATGTGGTCCACTATTCTTCAAGTTACGAATTACATGACTTCATATCATTAAATATTATGGTAAAATATGAAAGTGATGTAAAAAAGAATTGCCCCATATGAGAGAGGAGTAGCAATAATGAAAAAGCAACGTCCTGTAAAATGAGCGTGACACCGAACAATAAATTTTGCCATTGACAACATTCTATTACAATTTCATGCGCTGAGGCTTATTTTATAAAGACACTGGTGAAAAACTCCTAGAAAAGCGGCTTTTCGACGTGAAGTGGAATGTAAACTTTCTATTCGAAGCAAAAATCTTTCGATAGGAAGCACCTGGCTTCGCGTTGTAAGATGATACTCGTTCCAAGTTTTTGCTCGCAAATCGAACATTGTCCCTCACTACCTACCAAATTTTGTGTGCAGTGGAGTTTGGGTGAGCCACGGATTTAGCTGGGACGTCAGCACTTCAGCCAGATATTTTCTACATTAAACACCGCCGAAGAGAGCAAAAGGGAGAGAGTGAGAACCGTCCAAGAGGGTCCGCGGAAATGTTACACCGAAAAGTAGCATTTTCCCGGCAATTTATGAGCATCACGCAGACAAATACAGAGGACGCGTCCTTACCATCGGTGAAAGTTTTTTAAGTTATTATTTCAAACAATGTTCGAGAACTGTGACTCAGTCAGCCTTGAAACCGTGTCATAAATTATACAACTCTTAGGTTTCTGCTGTTTTAATTTATTTGATCTATTGACAACGTCAAGCTTTTATTGAAGAAGCTGGTTTTAATGACAATTGCTGGGCGCTTACTTCAGAACACTGGCTTCAAGTTGCTTCGTTTTTAAACAACTTCCTTCGAAACTGTATTCAAACTCTTAGAGGAGTAGAGGGAGGGAAATGGAGGGGTTGGAAGCTCAGGGCTTGAGGCGACACACCAACTTTCTCAAACTTGGAAGAATTTGTGTCGCTAAGTACCAACGAAAATCGAACCAACTAGGCCTTAAGTTGCTGAACTTCATGACTATTCGTATATTTCTCTTGCGTATGCTGATGACAAGAGCTCTTGTGCCAAGCTATTCATAAAGAAATTGATTTCTTAGTAATATTTCACCATGAACTTGTACGTAATTATTTCTTCCGAGTTTTTCAGAAGTGTAGACCCCAAGCTTTGAAGGCTTTCACGTTAATTTTTTTTTTCACAGTGTAATGCTGTAAAGTGAATCAATTGGGAGCTTTACCTCTAGCATACAAATTTGCCAAAAAGTATTTATAATAATAAAGAGGACACTAGGTAATGATGATAACATTGTGGAGGACTGAGTCAAATTCTTTTGTTTACTTTGGTAATTTACACTGGCCTCATGAAAATAAATTCAATACAGTTCAGTTAAGAGTGAAACTTTCGAGAACACAATCAAACGTTAAACCATAGAACCCTGTTATATTATTCAAGCACAAGGCATTTTAATAGAAAAATCAACATGGCGAAGGCCAAAGGAACTTTGATCGAGCATGAATAACTGAAACATGCAGGCAGAGATACATTGAGGAATGAAGTACGAGTTTTCAATGCCCTTTAAGTTATAGAACCACAGCGGGTGAGGCGCCCATACACAGAGTTTGGTTATTGAAATCCGGTAACTTAAATTCGTTGACAACAATGCAACAATATTTATGAAGGAAAGTCAGATACAATTATGTCGCTTCGATTGATGTAATCAATTCTAGTACCTACTTCAAAAACTCCTTAGGTGCATATGTCAGTACACCAAGTTCAAGATGGCCGCTTCACGGTCACCGGACGCGAGCCATAGATAAGACCGAGTATATATAGCAGGGTCACCCATAGTTGTGTGTTCCATACAGTCGTTACCTTTTGACTCACCTATGTCAGTTGTGTAATACCCTTACGGATTGGAGAGAATAAAGCAACCTCTGGAATAATGTTTCATTGCCTTACTGTACCAGCAGAGTATATATATATATATATATATATATATATATATATATATNACGAGATAAAGAGAATATACAAAGTAACAAGTAAACGAGTGGATCCACTATAAAGATAATCGACGATAATCGCTGTCACCGGGAGACTGACACATAAGTGAATGATTATATTTTCAAAGTTAAGATCTTTTTTATGGAACACATACATTGTAGGACTTCTAGGCATATTATAATTGGAATTAAGGACAATCTTACTATTATTTAAACAACTACAACGAAAATTATAGACAACCCAACAAGAAACCTGGAACTGTTTTTGAAGTTCGTTGATTATTTAATACAGTTCAATCTGCGCAATAAATTAGCAGGAATAATGGTTGCTTGCATGTGAATAAGAAACGTCTACCTACATTCTCTTCAGTAGGGCTGGTCTTACGAACCGTCCTCGATTGTATTTTACAACTCTTGAAGCAAGCATCGGAACAACTGGTAAGTTAAAGAAATAACAAGTGTGTATATTACAATGAAAGGAAGTAATGGATGAATTAAAAACGAGACAAGAAATGTTTTCGAGGCAGTACGAATACATCTGTACGATATTAGCATTATAAGTTGACCCTAATTAGCATTCCTGTATTCAAAGTATGTTTGAATTGTGTACTCCACAGTTGCAATTAATTTACATGCTTTACGTAACAGTGTGAGAGTTTGAATATTGAGTGCGTCATTAAATTTAAAAAAATCGAGATTCGAAAATTTTCCATTTCTAGCAACATTTCCATTTACAAGTTCTAAAGTCAGAATTAAATAAGCGCTAGAAGAAAATACTATTAGAAATGTAGTTTGTGCGGCCATTAAAGACTTTCCTAAGAAACTTCAAAGTAGTGAGGGCAGAAGGAAAGATTTTTTCTTTTAAGGTTATCTATTAACCTAAAGCCTCTTAAGGTTGAAAACAAAGACACAATCGTACTTTTTAACTGTAGAAACAGAAACATGTATCGGAACAACTTTAAGAGCATCATATATGTAATGCTGCACTTGGAATATATTTCCGTTCTTTTACGTTAATTTCGCGCTTTATATTGTCCCCAAATTTTCAATTGGGTCAAAATCTAGCGAAGGCTGAACCCTCTCCTTCCTCATCATATTGGTGCCTCCAGCCATTGAAACACGATATTGCTTAGTTATATTCGCTGGCTGAGACGGGAAATTGTCCTGCATGAACACAATCTTCATCCGAATTGACAAAGGTTGGTCTTTAAGCTTAGAAAAAAGTATTTTATTCAAAACAACACAACAAGAAGCTGCGTTAATGTGCTGCACAGCTTCCCCTTATAATAATCATTGATCATCTTATTCGCCCTGTTTAAATTTCAAAAAGGATTAAATTAAAACATTTTTTTAATTGGCCGTGTTCTGAGCGAAGCGTTGAAGTTGTTGTTGTCCCGTGTCATTTAATGACATAAAAACAATTAATTAAATTCCATCAGTGCACTATGTTGTTTGAAGTCTCACACCTGAATTGCTCATGTGCATAGAAATGAATGGAAGCTTTTTGGCTGCAGAACCTTAGTTTTATTGGTTTGGTATTGGAGTCATTAATTGAACGGGATGGGTGACAATAGAGGCTCGTGCAGTTTTCATTAGCCGATCACTGTGAAAAATTTGTAAGAGGAAGCATGATGACTGAATTGATGTCAGAAGTACAATCCGTGAAACCAGTTGAGTAAAGTAAGAAAGCTTTAAAACCTAATACATGAAATTAAATCATAACTATTTATTACACTGAACCTCAACATACTTCGTTATTTTAAAGTGCAAATGTACTTTGAATTAGCCTTATGGTGTAGCTTATCTACTACATCTCTTGATAATCAAAGCTGCACTAATTTTAAAAATCTTTTACATGTACCTGAAAAATTTAGGGTGTGGTGCCACTGTATTTTTTATCAGTGGAATGAAATAAAATTTGCAATCCAAATTACATGAAATAAAACTACTATTTGAGAAAGTCAAGTCCCACGTTAACAAACTAACGCCGAGCGTGAAAAGGTAGGAATTTTTTACTGACTTTTTTATCAATCGGACAAAGATTTAATGGTTGTTGCTAGAGATTTACGAGGATATTCAACGCTAAAAAAGGCTGGATGAATGAATTAGTACTTGGTGAATTGTCGGTCAACAGAATTTTAAAACCAAATGTGTTTAAAACAATTCACACACTACAAAAATATTTCTCTAAGATTTGCAGTACACCCCACACACTTTACAGGCCTAATCATACTTACCATACGAACTTCAAATGGTCATACTGATCTACAACACAAACGGACCACACACAACGATCGCACTTCGACACGTGTAATACAACCATCTCGCTCATACGATTCATATTATACACACTACATGAACACAAGCAATACACGACACAAAACAAAACCACACGACGGAACACTACACGCAACATGTAAATGTATTTTTTGTTACGATTTGCACAACATGTGCAACACGATCAAAATTATACCAAACCCAAAATACACATAATGCAATATTCGTCATACTATGCGTTACAGAACATACAACACAGTACGTAAAATCAAGCCATTTAATTCAGAAAAACATACACCACACTAAGTATGACACAAAATACGCTCCACTACGTATAGTACAACATACACTGCACTTTGCTAGCACCATAACGATCGCATCATGATCATTACGCCACACGCCACAACACTTACCGAACCCGACACAACACGCACCCTCTCCTCATGGTTAACATTTCCTCATTGTGAGACTCCACATCTCTTCAAGTATTTTTAAAATTTGAAATGGTGCATACGATAGTAACTTGAAATATTATAATATGCGTTCATTGAATAATCATTACTGGTTTGTATGTACCTCAATCCCCCAACAGTTTCCAACTTAATAAAGTCGAAAGAGATTTGTTTGGTCGATTCTATCTCAAAAAGATTGCATACATGCTTTGGTTTTTCTAGATTTGCTGTTACTATGATATAAAAAATGACGGATAGTGAAATTTTCCTGTCCATAATTTTTAGCGTTTGTGATACCGATGAACGGCTGGCTGCAAACATTGAGCTTCATCTATGCAGGACTATTTCTTCAGAGCTAGATGAGGCTCATTCATTGGCAACGCAAGCTGCAAACTCAACTCAAACTCTGCATTTCGCGGCTCAAATATCAGGCACTGGGAAAGGGGCTCGTGAAGAGTAGTGTGGTGAAGAAGCTATTAATACGAAAGGTTATTCAGAATATGCAGAGACCAGGAAATAAAGTAAAAATTTGTTTCCATTACTTAAACTAATTCATCGCATCATCCGTGTAGCAGCTCAAATGACGCATAAAGATTTTCTTTAAAGGCTTGTCCAACGAAAGTTTATCGTAGAAAACATGGTGGAAACGAGACCAGTCAAGGGACCCGAAGGAAGATAAACAATACCTGTGGGTTCAAGCTACAGCCATGAACTCTACAAAAGATTCTCAACAATCCCAAGAACAAATAACTGAGCAATCTTCCAATCTCAAAGAAGCCAATCACAGAGCAAAAAGAAACACAACATGGGCGAAGCTAATCCGTATTATAAAATGATAATTTAAAATCGACTAGAAAATAGCATCAGAAGCTAATCTAAGGAGTCTAACTGTCACAAGTATGATATTATTAAAAGAGATTTCCACCTTAAATCCTCCACACCTCAAGTTTTTAAATTGCCATGAAGAAATGATAAAAAGAATGTATAATTTTTGTCAGGAGTTCTGGCGAATGGCTGAAAACAAAGATTTTTTCAGCAATGTGATTTCAGTGCTGAATGCAGTATTTTCTTAATTGGTAAGCCGAGTTAATAAAATTATAGGCAAACAGTCGTCAAACAATGAAACGTTCAATGTTGGCAAACACTTTCACTCCACTAAGGTCAATGTATGGTTGGCTTGAGCTTCTCGAAATATATGGTTCGTTGGTTTTGTCTCCGAAACTAAATTGTTACGAATACATCTGAAAGATGCTCCTGCATGCCAAAAGAAATATTTGGTTATCATGGCAGGACTTTTGTATTAGTAAGATGGGGCACCTGCTCATACCTCAATAGAAAGTATTAATTAACTACACGCTTTCAGGGTGACAATTTAGCACACGAGTGAATTTCTTTGCCCAGTCAGATCACCCGGCCTTTCTAGCTTGACTTCTTTCTTTGGGGTTAGGTGAAAGAAATGCCATTTCGGAAAAAGCCCGCAACTACAGATGAATTGAAACATAAAGCGCATTTAGTTATCCTTTCAATTTACGCTGAAATACAAAAAAGGGTTATCCAGAGCTTTGATTGTCAAGTTGAAGAATGCTGTACATATGATGGAAGATGTTCTAAGAAATAAATACACACATGTGCAAATAAAACTTTATATCTATAATACATGGTGTGAATGATCTTTATTTCAATTTTGTACTTCTAATAGAGTTACAATCAATTTAAAATAATTATACATTATAAACTCTTCTGTGCAGCAATATTCCCAACAAGTTCGACATTTAAATATTATACCCGACGTAATGCTTCTGTTGGCAATTAAATAGAGAATAAACCCAAGATCAAAATGTCAAAAAAATAAAATTTCTTCAATAATTCTTTATCATTTACGTATTCCAAACCTCACGTATTAAATACTGCGTTGAAAATTAAGTCTGAGTTATTTGACCTGCTTATCTCGGATGCAGAGGGAATTTCTCATAGATTTGTAAATTTAACTCAGAACTATTACCGACTTGTTGCCCTTGACTTTTCGACCCAATAGAGCAGAGTTGCGCTTCGAGGAGCTCCAGTTGTGTTTTGCAGTATGAATCACCTCTGCTGTTTCTCTGAACATGAAATCGGCAAATTATAAGAAATTTTATGGTGCGTGAGAAATTTGTGCAATGTTCGTTTTATATAATTCTGCCATGTTCAAATCTTAATTATAAGAAGCAATGATGTGCGTTGGGAAATATTTTATTTTCTCCATATTTCAAAAACAAAATGTCACTTCATAAAAAAGCTCTTTCGCCGGCTAGTTTTCTTGTAAAAATTTAGAGAACTTCAATGGTAACAGCATTTAATGTAAAAAGTTAGGAGCAGCTCACTCTAATTTTATGTTCATATTTTTCTTCGCTTGAGAAAGCAAGGACACAACACGAAAATTGATGCGTGGCAGTTCATGGAAACATAGTAAGGTTTTTAAAATAGCCTTGACTTTTCAGAAACACGATTAACACGTTAAGTGCGAAGTGACCCACCGGTGGTCACTAAGGTTAGGTTCTGTAATTTTTCAAAGCTTTCTAGTGACTGTATGTACAAAGTAAAGATTTGCACCGGCTAGGCAACCGCACTTAACGTGTTAAGGCAGAACAGAGCATCCCTCGCTATTTGTAGTCAAATCGGAGAATTCCGTTGGGAAATCTTCTCTTGAATTTAATATTGGGTCAAAATGTCACTTTAAGTTCCTCTCAGTTGATGAGTGGAGGGTGCGATCAAATATCTAATAAGTTTTCAGAAATTCTACAGTAAATTGCATTTCATTGGGGAAATATTCAATAACAGTTTTATGACAGTTCTTGCTTCTGCTTCAGTAGCCAGATTGATCCAAAATACGAGCCTCTACAAGCCCTTTGCTAATTAGTCCCATGTTTCATCTTTTACCATCATTATTTATGAATACTGATGAAGTAGGGCCGTGCAAAATAACTTCAAGTATTAATGAAACTAAGACCAGCATTTTAGCGACGTTGCTGAGGCTACGAGTTCTTGACCTTGACAACAATGAGTTGAGTGCGTACCCACGTAAACTCATATACTGTAGGAAATTTGAGAATACAATTTCACTACATCAGTTACATCAGATTAGTTATAATTATTACGTTTGTAGAGATAGCAATAGACACTGGGTGCAATCTTTTCGACAGAGTAATGCCGGGACCCTATATCAAAGGAAATACATATCCATCGATACTTGAGGCTTTTGGTTCTTTGGGGAATACAATGTATTTCTTTGATTCAAAAATGCACATTTTACACAAAAAAACGAGTCAATGTAACTTAAAATAAATCAACTTCTATTTAGAGACTTGCTTGCAAAGCTGGGACAAAAGTGTCTCGACATTGATAGTGATATTTTTCAAGCGACCCATACAATACAGTAATTCACACTTAAAGTGATAGCAGGTAATTCAAACTAAACCTAAAGAATTTGTGATTGGGAACAACACCAATACGAACCCCAAAAAATAATTCAAGCGAGGTCTATCAGAGCTCAAAGAACTCTGCCGACCTGAGATACTAGTGATGGAAACTACCTGCTTATTAGATGAACTATGATGCTCGAAAGAAGACGTAGTCATAGTTCCCTATCGAACTAACGAAGTGACAAGTCGGCATCCAGAACAACTCTTACAACATTTTTAAACTTTAATCCGTAAGGTCCGAGATAAATCGAAGAAAGCTATCATGACAATCATTCTTCTCCAAATGAATAACAAATCAAAAGTTTCAGATTCAACTAATAAACAAAGCACTAACCGAAATGTGCAAAGAAAAAAGTGTCACCTATCTAGACCTGACGTTCCAATGCATCGGACGACATGATTTATTCAAAAAAGATGGACTCCATCTTAGCGAAATGGAACAAGTAAGATTGGAGCGTTTATTGATTATTGTTCTCGCAAGAACTGCGGGCACTTCTTGCGAGAACACTTTACAGACAATTCAGAATGAACTTGAAACGAGAATCTCAAATCCGACATTATCGCCAAGATTAAAAGCTTGAAGCGCTCAGACATAATAACTCTCTCTCTCTCTCTCAAAATCAGTTTGACGCCACAATTGCAAATGGATCAGCCTCCCTAACTAAAGAAGACAAAATTGGCAGTATACAAAATTCGGCAGACAAATTGAAAGTGCATACAGAACACCAATCAGGGAATGCATCACAAAATTTGGACATCAGTAATCATCACAACACTGTATTCGACTTTCCTGAACGACGCTGGAAAATAATAAAGAGTTCAACAATAACACGTTTTTGAACATATCATACACATTGCAATCACATAACGCACCCAACATTACACTGAAGGGATACTAGCAGTAAACCCGACACTATGGCAATGCTTAACTTCACCTCTGCAGCAGGCACCTCTGCAGCAGGCATCTCTGGCGCTGCAAGAAACACTTGCAAAGCCACAAAACTCTCTGAAGCCTGAACACAGTAATGAGAGCTTGAGTAAAAACGTACTACCCCGCCACCAAATGAATGCAACAGATATGAACCCATCTCAGGATGAAACACATACTTCAGAGATGAATCATGAGCAAGGAAATAACTAAAATCAATCATCCAAGGCTCCCGATCAACAAAACGAGTGCGGCACTGGGGAGTCTACTGAAATTGACAATACCAATTAAAATATAGGACAACTAAAGATACTGGTTGGCAACACACAAATTATCATACCGAAATTCCAGGAACTACAAGCCATTGTCTCAACGTTGTTGTACGACATCATAGCTGTCAACGAAACACGGTTAGATCTAAATGGAAGACATCTCCCAGCAGAAGTCTCATTGAAAACATAGCTTACCATAATGTCGACAAACCTTCGCACAGCAGCAGAGGTGGTAGTTTCATTGTGTACAACAAAAAAAAAAAAAACTGCAGCCCCAAATTAGAGCTAAATGAGTAACAGAAAAAATCGAAATAATACATCTCACTATTCAACCGCTTCTGAAACAAATATCCTTAAAGCTCCTCCTCATAACTTCAATCTGCCCTACATAAATTAGACGACTCGTCAAGTTAGGCACCCTGTTCTAAGCTTATTGATCTGATAAATATAAATTCCCTACGGCAGCATAGCAACGAACCGAATAGAAAAAAAACATTTTTGACCTCGTCATGACGACCCCTGACCTCAGAATAATTGGATTAGAAGTTACGGACAAGATTGGCTATCACCATATGATGGACTTTGTGCTCAAAGTTCACGATCCTAACACCAGGACTCAACAAAAAAACGTTCTCGACTACATATGAGTAAACTTATAACTAATGAAATAAGAGCTTGGCAGCATTGCCTATGAAGTACTGATAAGAAATAAAAACGGCTAGGAATGCTAAATACATGATACTTAAAGATAAAATTGCAACCGCAACAAAACAACATATTCAAACAAAGCGGATGAGGCCAACCAATGACCCATCTTGGTTTTCACGATAAATCAAAAGCCTATCAAATGTCGGACAACATTCTTAGAGAAGACTTTACAACGATATCAAAAAGAACCTTATCGTCAGGAACATATCCACACCTGCAGGGCCATAAAGCGAACAATAAAGTCTACAAAGCGAAATAAAGAAATTTCAGTTACAGTACAAACCAAAACTAATCAGAAAACGTCTACAAATATGTAAATGACAGGCTACTTAGAACGTATAAGAGACACTATTGGACCACTGATTGATTCCGAGGGCTCAACAAAAATTGCTAACTCATAATTTACTTCAGTATTCACTGGCGAAGACTTAACGGAAATCCCGGAATCTCACGCTTTAAATCCTCAGGAAATCCTGACAGATGGGGTATTTACAGTAGAAAAAGGTGAAAAAACGGCTCAGCATTTTAAACTCATGTAAGTCAACTGGACCTGACGACCTTGTTTCCCGGATACTCAAAAAACAGCCGAAGCAGTTAGCAAACCCTTGGCAAACATCTGCACTCCATCACTTGAAACTGGAATGGTTACGGAGGATTGGAAAAAGGCAAATGTCACTCCTATTTCAAAATGGAAATTTTCAAAAGGAATGGAAACGAAATGGACTCACTTGTAGCAGAACGAGTGATGATTCACAGCCACGCCAGTGATTCGACGCACGGAACATCACGAGTCCCTCAAGGAAGCGTTTTAGGCCCAATCCTCTCTGTCATCTACCTCAACGACCTTAGTCGGAATCAACAGTAAAATCAACAAATTCGCAAATCACACAAAACTCTATCACAAAGCGTCACCAAAAAAGACAGTAACTATTCAATCAGACCTCAACCGTCTTCTACAATGGACAGAAAAAACAAATAAACTTCAACTTTGATAAATATTCGGTAATGCACGTTGGTGTAAATACCCGGCATTTCCAACAGACCATGAATGATATACTCATTGAATCAGTACAACAACAAAGAGATTTAGGTATCATTGTCATTGAAAATCTAACATGACAAGTAGAAAAGAGCGTCAGAAATACGAGCAGGATTCTTAGTTTCAATACACAGAACATTGAATACAAGTCAAAGAACATGATATCACTTTATATAACGCTAGTCTGATCACATCTTGAATATGCAGTATCACTCTGGTCTTTTATCCTACGAGAAGATGTTAATTTAATGGAAAAAAATCAGCATAAAGCAACGAAAATGATTCTAAAACTCTGCAATTTCAGTTATGAAAAACGTCTTCAACAGCTGGAACTTATCTCTCTAGAGATGCGAGGATAACTCATTGAGACCTATAAGTATCTTAGTGGCCGTAACAACGAAGGGCCAAAAAAGGGCTTATGGACAGAAACAGTAACATGCAAACCAGAAATAACGGCCAAAAACTAATAATAAGGAACTTCAAGACATCCCAAACTATAAACGTCTTTCCCGTTAAAATTGTCGCAACTTGCTGCCAGATGCACGAAAACATCGTTTCTGCTGGCACTGTGAACACATTTAAAAATCGTCTCGACAAATGTTGGATTAGGACAACCCCTGGTATTATAACTATTGATTCTATGTCCCGAACTTCTAGGGCCAGTATATGATTGTGATACATGTACATTACTGAAATGCCTGTGCTTGAGCGAAGTGCATGTACGTGACCGAATTGGCTTACTTGATTGGGGTGTATGTGTTTTACTTTAGCCAGTATCGGACTCGGGTAGCAGTCTACGAATGAACCAAACAGCTCTTTTCTATTGCTTGATTTTATTTTATTCTACTTATTGACTCCAAAAAACGAGGGGAGAATATTGAACAAGAGAGCATACTCATTAAGTAACAATATAAACAATAACTGTAACAATACTGAGAACAATAAGAGAAAAATAATAATCATTAAAATATGCAATCAATCATAATATTATTTTCGAATACACTTGGGAGAATAATAATGAATAATAATAATAAAGACGGAGTGAATAACGCAATGAATAACGCTGAGGAGTCCATCGTAAAAGGAAATTTATTCGCAACAAAATATTTGTAACTTCTAACGCTTAAAATGTAACTACATTCATATTGTTTTTTAGTATAAATAACATTTTACTGTGGATTCACATTTTTTGTTAGGCACTGTTCTGGTCTCGAATTTAAGATATTTTTGAAAGTGGATACTGGACTTGGTCCTCTAAGTTTCTATGAAATCAAATACTAAATTTACATCGATTTATGTTTAGCTTCAACTGAACTGGAAACATTAGTGGTAATTTATGTACGATGACTGGAATTTAAGTTATACTGAAAATTAATACCAATTCTACCGAGATGTTCTAGATTAACAACGTCCTTGAAAAGGTAACAAGAATGTTTTCCAGGAACAATGTTCAGAGCTGTCCAGTCATGTTAAAGAAAGAAAACCCCAGAGTGACTGCAATATTTCCTTTTGTACGGGATGAAAAATATTCCGTGTGTGGTCTTGACAGTACTTCTATGGTCTTATATATGCATCTACAAAGATGTACACAATAATACCGTTACTGCCATAAAGTGTAATATTTGCTACAGAAATTTTACCCGTATGTATTTATGGAAAAACACAGATAAGCTATTCATCGCACATAAAAAAGCCGCTTAGATTTAAACAAAATTATCTGAAGCCTCATCACGTAAGAATCAAACTCAATTCTGAAAATATATCTCTGACGCATTTAAGGGAAAAAGAAAACTGTTGCACTGGTCAGGCTTTGATACCAATCAGAAATGAATAAATCTTTGACCCTCTTCACATATTTAACAGGAAAGATTGCAATCATATCGCCTCCGATAGCATTCACCTCGATATGCTGATTTTAATTCATCGTCTCTGTAGAACTTACGCTCTGAACGCTCCTGAACGTTTTATGCAGAACATAAAAGAAGAAGCAAATGGACGTTTACTAATTAAGGGAACCTTTAGGAACTTCACAGACTGAAGCTCGAGGAATCTTTATCCGTCCACTCTCGATGAGTTCATTTCGAGATGTTAGTCTTGACGATTTCCATTAACGAAAATCTGATAACCCATTAGTCTAGAATAATAATTACTTCTGTGAGAAAGTAAGTTGATGCGAGTCAACAGTGACGCTTTCTGCGATTGAACTATTTCCCCTTGCGATTGGCCATTTCAAATATTGTTACTCCTTACATATGTTCAACTAATATGTTTAACTAATATTGTAAACTAATTCTGAGTGAAGTAATTAATGAACATCGTTGCTATTGCATTTGAAAGTTGGGATTATTTCTATCTGGAGAGTTACAACTCTGCAAAAATTCAGGGGTTAGTGATGTACAACCTTTGTTTACTCTTCAAAAAGTTATTAGTTAAAGTTCTTTAAATGACATCAATGTTTTTAGCGCATTTTCCTCTCTTCTAAAAATCAGGCTTGTGAACGCTTTCGGTTTCACTTCAAATTTATTTATTATTGAATACATTTTTAGATGTCATTTGCATCTAGAAAGTTCATCACTATTAAAAGTAGTCATTGAATTCATTAATTAACTCTATACGGGCCAAGTTATATTTTTTCACTGGACGAAATATTACCCATTGTCTACTTGCGGTAACTCTAGTTACCGCCTCAATTTTCTGTGTATTGAAGCTGCAGGACAGTAAGCATTACGAGACAGCTGTAGGCGTCTCTAGTCACCACTTCTAATCTCTTTGATAGGAACACAAGGCATCAACGATTCATGGTGTTTAAAAAACATTACATACGCTAACGGCAACACAAATGGTAAGTTTTCATTATGGTAGACAAAGAGTTAAAAAGTCGCTCACATAACTCGCACGAAACATTTAAATTTAAGCGAAATGTTTATAATTTAGGACTAAAATTAATTATTTCTATTGTACTTCAGGAACGCCAGTCGTCCATTAAGGCCCTAAATGTTCAACACAACGGTCTCAGTATGTGGTTCCCTGTGCAGGTGGCGTGATCAGGAGATGGCCGCAACAGCGCCTGCACTTAAGAGTACAGCGGACAGTAACCTTCCGGTATTTCTGCGGCCCACTCCAGCCTGTAACAGCTCAGCACGCACGTGCGTCCGGAAATTTGTGCAACGTCCATCTTGCGAGCAAGCCAAAGTTTGCCCATAGCTAGCCGTAACTGAGATTTTAATGTTGTCACGCGCAAGTTAAAACGCAAAGTTAAGCCATCACTTGGGCCGAGCTGTCACACAAAATCAACTCTGTAAGTGCTACGGCAGAAGGATTTCAGGAGGAAAATACGCTAACCATGAATGATTAAAATTGAAAGCCATGCGCGTACTGCAGTAGAATGGTAATTTGCTTGTTGTAGTTGCCTTATGAAGTAGACGCAGGATAAGCAGCAATGAGAATCATTCTGCACCGTTTACTTGAGAAGTTTATTCCAAAAATCTTGTGGATAGTACCATTAATAAGGAAATAATCTATTTTTCGTTAGGATTTTACGAGATTGGTTTAAATGTTTCCTTAAAGAAATAATTAAATCAAATATGAATAATATAATACAGTCTTGAACTCGGCTTACGAATATTTCACGATCCAGAAATTCTGTGAGTGCGCTCACCAAAGTTTCATGGTTACATTCAAGGACTCGAGAATCTGGACTGATTTGCTAGGAATTTCTCCCATTTTCCACCTGCTAGAGTCGCTTTAACGTTCCGTCCCAGTCATCGCCTAATTATTGCAGAGTTTAACAATGAAGGTAGATCTAATTATGGTAATAAAACAAACTCATAATATGACTGCTAATTTCGTCTATCATTTCACTAAATTCTTTGCAGTTTTAAATATAATGCTGTTCAAAATGGGTCTTTCACCCGCCTACAATAAAAACACTTCTTATATGCTGTTTCTTTCATTTTCAGTAGAGCAGACTAACAATGGTGGTGATGAAGTCAATGCGGTGTTGATATCATACACAGCCCCAGCAGAAGATCGAGTCATCATTTTAACTGTTCGAGTCTTGCAAGTAATTCTACGTTTAGAACTGACAATAATTCCTTCATAACAGCCTAGAGAAAGACGGCAAACTCTATTGTGTTCGAAGATTGAACTACGAATAGATTTCAAGAACCAACCTGATAGCTTTAAGCGACAAGCACCATCAAACATAGATGCAGCTTCGAAAAGTTAAAATATGTCACATTATGTAACACAGGCAACTACATCATATACATAGTTACACTAAACTAGGTCAGCCCTGAGTTTATTTTTACGTCTTCAAACGAAGAGATTGAGAGAAAGCCATGGAGCTTGCTGACTCTTTAAAGCAACTCAATGAACAATGACGTCTTCGTTTTTGAAATAGTGAAATGTTCGACCGAGTCGGTAACGCAAGCCGTCGTTCTCATGTGCGCTTATTGAACTAGAATATTAAACATTAACTCTAACACTATTGCTCGTAGCTGTACTTCATATATTCCAGCTGCTAATTTTCGATGCAAGTAATGCATGAGTAGAATTTGTAGCTTAAAATACAGTATGGCCATTTGAGGGTCATAACTGCCAAATGATATTTTGAGCATCACAATTATTTTAATTGTTGCACTCTGCAAAATTACTTTTTATGGAAAAACCTTATTGACGTCTGTCTCCGTTGCAATAAAAAGAGTTTCTAGTCAGCATAGTAGAGTTTCCTTCTAATCTACATTGTATTTTTCTATATCAAAGCATGAAATTGAAAGAACCATTTGAGACTGTACTAACCATTCTTTAGCTATGGAGCTTTTGATGGCACATAACTTCATAAAAAAATTTAAAACAAATGAAAAAGAACAATAAACCTACACTCTTTAGCCTAAATTTTTTTGTCTAAAAACTCTAACAGCACTTAACCAAATCTCAGTCCTAGAAGCAACCCTGAAATGACCCGCATTTTCTTTGAAGGTCGTCAGTAACTCTTCTAAAATATGGAGCGCTTTCAGGATTCAGAACGGGAAGCGTCAGCAAATTTGCAGGCTTGAGTGTTCGAGAGAAGAATAAAGCTAATTTGGAGGGGTAACTGCTTGCAAACGAGGATCTGGTTCTGAATTTATGAGAGGTTCGCTTTATCTGAAAAGACGACATCTTCGTCTAAATTACCGGCCTTTCATTTGACTCTCTCAGTGAGATGTGATCAAATTTCCTTCTCAATTTTACCGTTTATTTTTACAAACTACATAACTGAGAAAATGTTCACTGAGAATTGTTGTTGCGATTGCTGCCAACTTTTTCCATGGTAGTGAATAAATCTAGCTCTAAATCTGGCTCAAAATTCAGTTCTACATTCCACGTTACTTAACTACTATACAGACAATAAAAATTCCATCAATTTCATATTATAAGTAATGGAAAATGTCAAAACTATATCCGACACGTTGCAAAAATTTTTTTTTTAATTTATTCAATTCCGATTGAAATTTTTTTCAAAATACTACATTAGTATGTTAAATTTGTCGAGTTAAACATTTTATCCCACAGATAATACATGAAAGAGGCATTAGCTGCTAGCTGTAGCTCAAAACTTATGTACAATATTGTCTAATACACATGCAAATTAATTTATCAGTACATGTTAGATGTGGCACAAATTTTATCGGAATATCTGGCTCATAAACTGTTAATATAAGGAAGTAATGTGTAAGAGTTTGTGCCCTAGCACTTAGAATAATTTGTACCCAAAAAACGTATATGAGAGCTCGATAAATTACGAGCAACAGTCTATGTTCAACACACATATGTTAGCTGAGTAGAATGGTAAATATACATTCGTCTTTAGAAACGTCCAATACAAATATAATTCCTGGGTTGCATCAGATAGCATATTTGCACTATTGAAACGTCTTTGAAATGACTGCAATCGAATAGAGTAGAATACGACATCAGGAACAAACCGTTTGGTCCATTCTTAGGTTGCTACCCAAGTCACATGCCGTCTAAAGTAAAAACACCAAACACACATGAACCTCAATCACACACAGATATTTCAGTCACGTAGACGTACTTGAATCACGGTTGAATAGATACACTAACATTGGGGGTATCCTGTACACGTTGTTACATGATATAATGCTTGTAATAACATTTTATTTAGTATACACTAGGCACTGATTACACGAATATATCAGGCAAATAGTACGAGACTCTCATGCTGCAGGCCAAAAATAAAACATTTCAATCGCATGGCTTATAGAAAGTCATCAATCGTTTCTCAAGTGAGTTTCTACAACATTTTAATTCCAATTTAACATAAGTCAAGTTCACTCTGAAATGGATAAAGTTCACACTGAGATAGAAAAAGTTCAAGAAAACACTACGCAGCCTTGTCTTTAAATTCATAACAACGAATGAACTCCAATGAAGTGTTTGTAAATACATACTTATTGCTTGTATTTAATGTACTTACGGCTTACATTTATTTCCACAAGTGTGCGTGTGAACTCAGACTGAAAGCAGACTTCAATTTTCAGAACGATATATATATATATTTCATATTTTGTACCTGAAAGCTTGTAATCATATACAAAAACATTTCACATCCTGCCTAAAACTGAAAAACTTGAACATGCTCTACCTTACGAATTACATTAGATATTTTATTTATTCCCAAATACATGCTAATGTAAATTTGTTTGAAATTCGTTTTCATTCTTTTGTATTGTAGTACATAAAAACTGAGTAATTTATAAGTTAATGGTTAACATTAGTTGCATTGTAAAGGATATGTTTTATAAATAATTACTAGTTTTATATGGTGACCATTTAAATTTGGTGTTGTGTTGCGACATAATAAATAAGGGTTCATATGCGTGTTTTAGTACATTTCAATGAGAATGCAGGTCATGGCGACTCACCGTAATTTATTATTTTCAAATGAGTAGTCACAATATATGCGTAAATTGAAGTTACTTCAAATCTAATTCGGTTATGTTCAATTGAACTTGGCTTATTAGAAATTGGACTTGGCTGGTTAGCAATTGATCTTGCCGTATTTCAAACCGTACTTGCCATATTTCAGAGGAACTTACCTTATTTCCAACCGAACTGGCCATACTTCAGACAGGATTTACCTCATTTCCAACTAAACTAGCCTTATTTCAAAGAGAACTCACCTCATTTCCAACTGAACATGCCTTATTTCAAACGCAATATACTTTATATCAAAGTACACATGACTTAATTTAAATTTATGTTAAAATGGTGTAGTTCGTTTAGCCCGTCCAGCTAAAAATGGTAGCGTTATTAAATAACCTATTAAATGTTGTGATGAAGCCTGTAGCTTGGGCTGCAAAACACTCAGTGAACCAAACATGTGACCTCTGTTAAAATTACATGAGCCTGATTATGTTATCACCCTAGAATTAGCGCAGATTTTTGGAGTGTATTTAGAAAGAAGAATTAGCTGCACGCCATCATGCTAGAAAATATGACTTTCATTAGGATAAAACACCAACATGCATGGAACTAATCTATTACGTTGAGCCAAATGTTTGATGCTTGATTACAAGTCATTCGTGCTTGATACCTTTAATTCATTCGTGTTTGTACCAATTAAATAAACCTACGTTCCATAGTAATAAATATCGAGTAAAAGTAAACCCAGATATTTGAAAGAGTTGTTGATAATATTTATTATAGTGTTCCTTCATGGTTTAGAAATGTCATAATGAGTTATTTGCACTTTTTCTTTCGGATTATAAAAATATTTTTAATGCTCTTTTGCAATATTTGAACCCATATTCGCGTCATTTAGAGATCATATACAATACGTATTACTATATGAATTTCATAGATGTGTCAATGCAGGTACAACAACAAAGTACTTTTTAGTGCATATGGAGATGATGCAGCGAATGAAAGAAGTTGCAGGAGGTAGTTTTCTCTTTCCTGAAATGGAAATTTTAGTTGGAACGACGAACCAAAAAAAGATTATCCCAAAGAACATCATTCCGAGGAGTTGGAAGCTGTTGTCACAGACAATCCGACCACTGCATCTTGGGAACTTGCAGAATAATTTAACGTCGCCTGGAAAGGGTTTTCGACAGAGACGATAACGCGCGAACTAGAAATATTTGGCCAAAACTAATATCAAGAAACTCCTGCTCGACAACCCAGGCGCTAAACTTCTTTCCGGTTAAAATTGCCGAAACCTGGAACCAGCTGCCAGAAAATATAGTTTCTGCTGGCACTGTGAACACATTCAAAGATTGTTTCAAAATTTTTCGGATGTATAGCCAAACAGTACTGTATAGTAATCTCTATTCACAATTTTTCAGTCCCAACACAAAGACATCTCTCATCTCCGAGTAGGCCTTTAATATTTTTGCCTTTTGTCTTACTTGGAGTAAGCGTCGAGCGTTTGAGGGGGTAAGGAACTGCCGAGAAACTCAAAAGGAAAATGGCAAAGAAAGGCAGGATGAGTTTAATCACTTTCATTTAGTATTCTTGAAGTTGTTGGTTTTTTCATTCGCCTCTTGTGTCCACGTCTTGACGTTGAGTACAGACGTACTTACATCTTGCAGGTAGAAAGTTGGAATGTGTCGAGTTCTTGGTGGTGCGTAGGTAGTTTGTGTATACTGTCTGTTGACTGGATGGCTGCTTTCTTGTTCGCTGTGTTGTTGGGTTGAGAGGTGAGTTTTTCAGGCTATTCGCATTATGTCTACAGCTGAAATATTTGACTGAAATACTTGAAGTCCATACAGGCATTAATTGAACTCTATGACATTAAAGTCCTCGTAAGACGTGCCATTGAAGGGTTCCAGTAGGTTCCGTTCTGCCATTTCTTTAGACCCAATTAACACTGCCCGACGAATATCCTTTTCTGAGAATTAAATTTTCCAGGTGAGTTTCAATTACATAAAGAATTACCATTACTGAATTGAACGTGAAATCTAGGCCAGATGCCCACGCCTGATTTCTACCGAGCAGTCGTCTCAGGCGCACGGCAAGATACAGGTCTTGTAATAGTTGTCGTCGAAACTTTAGTTTGGGTTGATGACGGGGCGATGCTGTCAAGGATCGACTTGAGAACCTGTAAATTGCTCATGAGAGGCATACTAGTGTTATTTGTAACTTTTCTTTAATATTTTGTTCATTAAAATAATAAAACTTTTCTTTCTTTTCAGGTACAAGGCTGTTTCATGAGCCTGTTTTTGAACTTCTTGCTACGAGTGCAGCATGAGAACTC
Organism: Trinorchestia longiramus; assembly: GCA_006783055.1. Classification (NCBI taxonomy): domain Eukaryota; kingdom Metazoa; phylum Arthropoda; class Malacostraca; order Amphipoda; family Talitridae; genus Trinorchestia; species Trinorchestia longiramus. The sequence continues at coordinate 27,519 of VCRD01004322.1, forward strand.
TGAGAAACTTCTCATGAGCACGTTATTGCGACATCGGGAAATTAAAAATTTCCTGTGTACCATACCACAGCACAACGAAGTGACTATTTCTAGTTCCTGCTACACTAGAGTTTTATCGAGGATCTTTGCAGATTAACGCACAATATGCTAAGCACTTATTGTGCGCTTGAAATGCTTCTCAATGAGTGCTGGTACACTAAATAGGAAAAATTTAAAAACGAAATAATCGGAAGCAGATTAGGCAATATCTAAACAGAACTGAGCTCACTAACCACCAACAGAGCGGAAGCAAGTTACAGTTTTGATTGTGGATAAAATGATTTTTAGCGTACTTTCCCGAAGTCGTTTGAAACGTATATTATATTACTGGAGTCAAGGAAGGAGTGTGATTTGAGGACAGAATTGCCGGTTGATTTTTCATTACATAGAAACACATTACACTTTCATGCTCATGAATTTACGTAAACGAAATGTGTTACAGTCTATTTATAAAAACCATAAATGCTTGGTTTTCAGTATATATATATTATTAATCATCAGCAAATTTATTTTTAGAAATGAGAGAGTACCTTTTTGAACGAGTAAAGGCAACTATTTTTTTTCACTTATATTTGATTGCCGCTGTAGGCAAACATCATCGTATGTCAGGTTTGCTGCTGCTTGTTTTATGTAAGGGAGAGTGCGCTTGAGCTTCATGTGGATGATTCCTACCTCAATACACAGTTGTAACTCGACGATACACAGTTGTAACTCGAGAGAAAAGCTAACTGAGAAGGAACAAATTTAACCGGATTCTTTAATACGCACAATTATAGGCACAGTTCATAGTCAGTATTTGCTTTCAGTTTTCGAGTTTCTGAAATTTGCGAATGTGATATCGAATTCTACACAAAATATCAAATTATTTCTGTAAAAGTCAGTGTATTTCTTCCGCCACTTAGAGATCAAATAAATTTACAACATTTCTAGAACCATGAATTAATAACTAAGAGGATAGTAGGACTTGACTAAGGAAAATTAGTAGAAGCCAGGCATAGGTCAGCATTGTCCAAGTTTGCATTAAGATTTTCAGGTGCAACTTAGGGGCAAACAGCACTTTAACACGTTGACTACGAAGTGGTACGTATGTGTACCACTGAGGTTAGGTTCTGTAATTTTTTCAGAGCCTTCTAATGACTATGCGTACAAAGTGAAGATTTACACCAGTCAGGCAATCGGAGGCAACGTGTTAAACAGCATAACATGATTATTCTATGTATTCAATTTCATTAATTGATGTAATTGTAAAATTGTTTCTCTTCAGACTAAAATTGCATCGAAAAATGAAAGCGCTAGTCGTTTGAAACATTAAAATTTCTGTTTCTGGTCAAAGCAGAAATTTCTGCGAGCTTGTCGACTGAATTTACAATATTTCAACAACGCAGCACCAATCTATGCAGAAATTGTGTTGTACACAATGGGATACTTGAACTCGTTCATCCTCAATTGGACATTTAATGTTTAGTTAAGTTTAGTTCGTTGCATGGATGCAGAGTTAGGAGTCATAAGCTTAGATTCTATCTCGAACTTAGGTTAGTATAATTATTCTGAGGGACCTTGACACAAGTTCACAATTAAAACCACATTATTTTTATGTTACAAGAGAGAAAAATGAATGTACTTAATCCTTAACGAGCCTGCTCGAATTTAAACATAAAATACCTGTTCTACTGAAAAAGCAATATTGACCTTTATAACAACACAGGGTGTATTGCAAAATGCCGCATCAGATTCATATATGACAAAACCAATCGAGTTGATTTGTTTATCTGCAAACCTTGATTGCACGTGAATCTGATTTTAGAACATCCATCAAGTTTTTGAATGAATAATTTTCTCTTCTGTAGCCAAGCCTCTCTTTCGAATACGAGAGTCCTGCAGGGGCTCATCCCCTCCGTTGCGATTCACTGATTTTGTCAGATGGAAACCGTTTGGTTTCAGGTCCCAAGGGAAAAGGAAAAACTGTTACTGTTACGCGAGGGAACATGTATCTGTATGTATTTAAAATGAATTTTTTAGGATGAACGAAAGGGAATAGAAATTTGAATTTAAGGGCTATCTCACAGGAGGTATTTTATACTACGAATCGGCTGGTTTAATTCCCTAAACAAAAAATGCTACACGAGTAATTATTTTGAGTCAGGACATAACTGTGACATTGCAGGACTTTGATATGTTGCTTACACCTTAATCTACCACCAGTATTTCTCACTATCGTCGTGTTTACAGCAAGAAAAGTCATCTTTGTTTGCTGTGAACACGACAGTTGGTTGCAGCACCAAGAGTTACACTCAGTAGACAAACTATTAATTCGTACGCCTCATAATTATCATGGCTCATCGCGTTAATTTCTCAGCAAGGCAATATTTCTCGTGACAAAGAACAAATTTGCACAGTTGTTCCAGCGACCTCAAGTTCTGACTCTAATTACAGCAGCCAGATTAACACTCAAGATTCAACATAATTGTTCTGTACTATTCTGTTGGAAGCAGTGTATGCAACAAAATGTATCTCAGCAGTAAAATTTCCTACTTCGATTTTTTCTTAATTTTTAACCTATTAAAAAGTATATAGAAGAAACGGATTACAATTTTTTGAACCGCATGCGTTTTGAAGCACCAAGATTATTTACGGTACTAAATACGGAAGCAGAATCCATTTATGATTAAATTTTCGTGTATTATTTTATTTTAGACACTACCCATACAACAATTGCTAAAGTCAAAAAGTTGAATTAGATTGAATATTTTGTTTGGAGTTGGAATAATTATCATAAAGAATAAATGAAAAACAGAACTAAACTACACTAAACGGAGGCTGAATGAGCTAAGCAATGAACTAAACGTGGGAAGTATGCACAAAAACGTATAAAAGTAAGGAGATCAAGGTTAACTTCGGAGCTTTCAAATAAGCAACGACTTTGTGTATCTATATTGTTCATAAAGGTAAACAATTTTTTCTACATAATAAGGAATAAATCTCCCAGAAGAGTTTCCGATGGTTTAAGCTCAATGTGAATTAGAATTAAATAGCTTATAGATTTGATGCAAAGGAACTTTTGAAGTATTTTTAACGCCAAAAATGCTTTAGTACGTCCACCAGCGCGTCCAGTAGCGAGTCTGCCTGCGTTTGTGGAGCTTCAGTTCGTCAACACGCCTCGAGTCCCAACAAAACGCACCAAAATATTTTATACCTGAACTCTTGCACTGAATACGAATGAAAGTCGTTTTGATATTCGTCCTTTTATTATCGTAGTGAAAAACTTCTGTGTGCTATGTTATTTTTAGTATAACAATTTCTAAAGAAAACATAATTTAACATGAGGACTAAATTCCGTAGGTTTTCGAGAGATACGCACATACGTCTAGTCATATCAATGCTACAGAGAAGAGTTAGCCTTTCAGGAATAGGATGGTATATTACATGCTGGAACAAAATGTTTAATATTACCAACTTTTTCCACAGAGTAAAACACAAGTTTCTGCGCGGAGAACATTTGAACTAAAAAAGTTAACCAACTTTCTTCATATGACAACCACCAGCTTGGTCGACTACCACCAGCTTGGTCGACTCAACACCAGTTTGGTCGACTGGTGAGCGAATCTGCTTGCGAGCGGGAAGACCCGGGTTCGAATCCCGCTGCCGCCATGGTTGACGCAGCTAAAATTACGGCATGGGACTTGGGTAACCGAATAATTATCGAAGTGATTATCCGCCCTAAGAATAGGCCATAAGGTTCGTTCCTATAGCTTCATTCTATTCTATTCTATGTAGTCTTACACAGAGAGTTCTTGAAACGATACCATGTCTTTTTATTGCTAATATGGTATACAGTATGAATATACATCCACTCTTCATAATTGTAAATATTTCAGTACTATAAACATTCATTTCTTCAGGCAACTAGGCTTTAGTGTTAGGCTTTAGTGTTTTCTGCCTGTTATGACAATATTGTGTCTTGTTATGACAAACGATATTAAGGAGTGCCAAGATTTTAGTTTTGAGTAATAATTGATATTAAGTTTACACATTCAGAGATGAAATTGTTCTCGTTCAAAATATAGTGCACGCCAGTCGTAGCGTCTGGTTGTAAGACAATGTTGAAGATTTTATTTATTTGAAAATGATATACGATCTGCGCTGCACAATTCTCAGTTTAAATTACGAAGCTCCTTCGAGGACTTCATTTGCAAATAGTTCAACGATAATATTTATGCGTCTCAGAAGAGGCTCGAGTATTTTCGGTTGAAGACGAGATCTGACAACAATTGTTGGGTCCATAACGCACATCATGGGGAAATACAGTCTGATATCTAGATCAAGGATAAATTAGATTCACAGTCAAGTTTGGTAAACAAGTCCAAGATCAAATACATCACTGCCCCAGTTCCAGAAGCAGAGTTGTTCTGTAGTTCTTTCTTCATAAATTGCGCATGGCAAGCACGGGGCATTGCGTGTGCAGGGAAACTCCAAAGTATCGAAGTGACAGCGGTCCAATTCTGCGGGTGTCGAAGTCGTAAATTCTTCGATGACAGCTTTCAAAAGTTTTTATGGCTTATGTGTTCGAAATTGAAACTTCAAGTCACCCTCATATTTCCAGGAGCCTCCGAGACCTGAACTTGAAGAACGGAAGTTAAGACTCAACAAAAGCTCGATGATCATAGCGAGTTCAGTAAATATTTACTTTTCAATGGTGACTTTGCGAGGGTGTGAGCGTTTGACTCTCTTGCTTGAATGTATTTTAATCCTTTCTTGACTTGTCAGTTCTGGATGATTTCTCGGAATTGAGTCAAGCTTTGTAGTTCTCACACGCGTAGCTTCGAAAACTATAAACTGTGTTGCTATAGTAAACGTACAGTACAGTGTACGTTTAGCTACAGAGCAACTTCTTATTTCCCGACATGATTTGTTGAATATCAGGTGGTTATTCTCTGAAAGTTTATGAATCCACTAATAATTCGAAAAATTAAATATTTTGACATGAACATATTCCTTCCGACGAAAAATTTCTTTTTTCCATATTTATTTTTAATGTTGATACCAACCATAAATTTAAAAAGCATGCTGTCCAACCTGTCTTCTGCAGAACTTGAGACAATAATAACTAACTGCGCAAGTCAGTACTCTTTCAACCGATGTGCATTTAATTTTAATCTTCAATTTCTATGCGTGCATCTATGTAGCCACGAACCAAACGTCAGAACAGTATACAACCGTTATTAATCGGTTTGATTAATTTACCTGCGTTTTTAAAAGCTCAGTTGAATTCTGGGTCTAATGTAAATTAGAATGCTGCATACTGTTAAATTAATTTCCTGCGTTGGTTTCGCGCACTTCAACGATTTCTTCAATTGTTATCCAATACTGGGAAATCCTATGTTAGACAAGAGGGTAATGAACGAGAATTTGTCAGAACCGCTGGCCATACTTAAAATTGTGAACCAATTGCAGTCCTACTATGCCTCAGTTCAGTTTATCTTCACTAAAATCCTATTAAAACAAAACTAGCACTTCGAGGAATGATGTCATGCGAGGGCGTTTATAAGTAAACATTGAATGAGAGTACAATTATAGCTCAGGAATACAAGGCAAATCTAATAGTAAGTAAATGATTACATTCTTGATTTGCAATATAATGGACTGATGTTGAAAAAATAAAAATTGGTAAAATTTCGTTGGTTTTACTGCGCAAAATATCTAATTATATAATTGCCTGCACTAAAATATTACATGAAACGACCTTTTAACCGGTTATGGTGTAGTAAAAATGGTTGCGAGTCCTGTGGCCTTATTGAAAACATAGAAAGCACGTATAAAACTTGAAAAACGCATAAAAACCTTGGAAAGCACATAGAAAGCGTACAATACTGGCAAAAATTCTATAGCTGAACGCGGGATTCAGTTTTGAGTGTTCACGAATTTTATGCTTGAAACGTTATTTTTGCCCTCGGCTCATATACTGAAATGTTATTTTCGCCATTTTAGTCCCATTTTTGCCCTCTTTCCAAATGAAGCAATGTTATTTGCTCTCTCTTTCCAAATAATGCAATGTTCTACTCACAAGCCTGAACGAGTATGCAGACTTAGATAATATACTCGTGTTGCTAGTCCTCTCATTAATGCTATTATAGCGTACTCTTCTACTGGTAAATTTATTGATTGAATTATTCTATCATATAATGGGGGAAAACATAAGGCACTAAATTGTTGCCGGAGAATTTTGATGACAGACAGCAAGTCCGTGTTAATATATGAACATAAAAAATGAACGTTTTATTCAAGAGGTGAATATCAAATTTAAATTCTGGCATCGCTCGCATTATATACCTTTAAAAGACTCCATTACAATGCATTTTCTTTGATAATATGCAGGGGCTGTAAAGAGAAATTCCGCTCCATAAATTATGAAATAAATATAGTTTCGTTTCTTTTGAAAATATGTTCATACAGGTCACATAATACAAATAAAATTTTCAATCCTGCAAAAAAAAGTTAATTTTAAATAATTTCAACTAAAGAAAGTATGTATGTACATAACAGGGTTATTTCCATTCATTTTGACGCAGGAAGTACGGAACAAAATTGATCCCATAGATAAGGTCGTAAACTTGTCGAACCGGTCATTACAACTTTAAAAACTCAACACATCCTAAAATCTTACATAATTCTAAAAATAGAATAATCAATAAACTAGTGTATATTAATTCTAATTTGTCATGACCTTAAAGTCAGATAATCATAAAATGTTGTATCATTGGACAATGATTAACAGTGTCTTCGACATAACACCATTGAAAACAGGACATTATGACAATATTGACCAGGATTCGGGTGACATGTCAGACTCGGAAGGAAGAAGCTGTGTTCAAAAGTCTTCCATCGCCCCATGCATGCTTCATTGTAATCTATTCGAGTGCTAAAGAAAAAAGAAAAGATTCCAGAGTGCGCGTTGAGGTATAAAATCACCATAATTTTTCCATCTCTGGTCGATGGAAGATTTAAGTGAAAAACTCGTTCATGCTAATTTCAGTAACATATAAATAATTTGTATGCCAGAAGAAGCCAGTATTTTAGAGATGAATTTGAGTGGGTAAGGAATTTAGAATAGGTGTTTCATAGCGTAACCATATCGAATTTGGGCTCAGTCTCTTGTATATAATTGTGATAAATTATTTTTTAGGCTACTACTACGCGATTATTGCTTCATATCTTGAAAAAAAGTCATAAAAGTGTTACATCTTACTACGTACAAATTAATCGATCATAAATTACTTGTTTTCGCGAGGAAAAGTTGAATGAGAGGGCATTGCCAGAACTGCTATGCTCTGAGCAAGAGTGTTGTATTACTTGCTTAGTTACACTCCACACAAATACTAAGGTAATTGAGGCGATGACGCTGACACTAAGTAATGACAAGTACTACTTGGTAAGTTACACTCCACACAAATACTAAGGTAATCGAGGCGATGACGCTGACACTAAGTAATGACAAGTACTACTTGGTAAGTTACACTCCACACAAATACTAAGGTAATCGAGGCGATCATGCTGACACTAAGTAATGACAAAAAGACATAGAGAGCAAAAGAACTAAAGGTTCTTTCATTTTGGTAAATGAAGAACCACTTCTGTTCCAACTACTTTCGTGTACTAGATATAGGGATATAAGAGGGATATGATTAACAATTTTCTTACAATGGCTAAGAAGCCTACGCTATCAACGGTCTTCTAATTATTGCTAGATTACGATGCAGAGATTAAAAGTTCGTATTTTTCATCGAGGAACAACGGGCAAATAAAGACTGGAAAAATGAGTGCGCATTAATTAGGACTAAATTGAAATGCAGTCCAAGAATCCTCAGAGGAACAAAAATTAATTAAGCACTTCCTCGTTTTCAGTGAGGTATATATGTATTTCAAGGAAGCATTGTGAAGATACTGGAAGTAAAATTGTTCAAACTCATATTCTTGCGACCAAATTTTCTCCTCAGAATCCTGTTTACAAGGTCATCAATTCTAGAAAAAAAAAACGAATTTTTCTCGAGCTTATTTTATGATATTAAATGAGGTTGAAGTCTTTTCAGACATTGTTTCATACAAATTTAAAAAAATAACAAACTGCATATAAAAGACAGAAAGCGGAATTGCCAAGACATAAAAGAGATTTTACGCAGAAATAATAAAACTAATTGCAATTAAATTATTGAATTGCAATTTTAATTTTCTTTGGAACCGAACCATGCATTCATAAAATCTTCGCTTAAGACTAGAACAAGTTGCTGTTGAACTCTAGGAATTCGATTATTTTGATGCGAGTACAGAGTGTCCCAAAAAAATGTACTCACTCTTTGATTGTTCATTACTCACATAATTTGTTGTGATCTAGGTGTGTATTGATAGGTACAAGTCTAACGATCTAAATTGAAGAAAATAACGTTCATTAAAAACAATAAATGCCATAAAATAGAAATTTTACATACTCCTAGTCTAGTCTCGTGCTCGTAACATGCTGTCAAAGAGTGAAGTCATATTTTTGAGACACCCTGCACATTGTTTTTTTCAATGAGAGCGGAAAAATACAAATACACATTCTGCATCATATCAAGCGCATGGTGACAGAATTTATGGAGGGTAGTAATGGTTTAAGATTATCCTGGTATAATTGATTCTTCCGTAAAAAATGTCATCGCTTAGAATTTGGCAGCACTGTTTTGGAAATGATTTCGGATGACATTTAATTCGAATACCGAATTTAACCATTAATTTTGAAAACAATACAGAGCTTTAGGCTTTAGTTTCGTCTCTCTCAGCGCTCAATACAAAGACCTTTTTTCTGAGGTTTTACTACGCTTGAAAGAAGATACACTTAATTTACAGATCTTCAGTTCATTATTTGAATACATTTACCTCATCTTCAAACATTTAATCAATAAATTTCTTATTCTCACACTCCATCAAGTTTGAAGAGAACTTCCAAGGGACAAGTATTTTCGAGTTTTTTCCTGAATTGTTTCGTGTAAAAGCATTTCTCGTCCTCGGACTTGTCCCACTGATTTTCAAAAACTGATTTTTTGCAAGGATTTTGGAAGGCAGACCTTAGGGACTTTAAAGTGCGTCTGCTTTTCCAAGCCCGTTGTGACAGAAATTTTTGACAGAACAGAAACCAGAGGCGACAAGTGACCCTACCTATAAATCAGAATATTTTTTGAAAGATTGGTCTGTGGACGAGTAGATAACTTGATCTCTTTGTCTCACAGAAGTTGTTTAGATAAATTTCTTGCGGAAAATTGAAGAAAGACCTACTATAGAACTATCACACTCAGTCCAGTGTTATGAAATACAATCAAGACATACATATAGCACCAAAAATTAGCGATAATAAATTTACTGTTAATTGAAATTTGATGCAGTTGCCGAGGGAATTACTCGGATAATAAACTTAGAAACTGTAATAACATTTTTTGTTTGATCAATTATATTTGTACACAAAGAGAATACGTGAGAATAAATACATATTTTATCTAACTATATAAAGAATAACGCTGTACTTTACTTCGCCACGTAATTGAAAGAAGTGCATGTGGTGCTCAAAAAAGTAATTTACATAAATCTCATGAAATTTTGATGCATTATTATTGGTAATACAATTGTGTTTTTATTGGTTAAACACAGTTTCCGCTAATTTCAGGCGATCGTCGCAGTGAGACTCGAAGATTTATTTCCAGTAGCACCAGCAAAACTTCGATGCTTCACTTTGTTCAGTTCTTTATCAAGGTGAATAATCCTTAGGTAATCTGATAAAATGACCAGGTGAAGTGAGAAGAAAAAGAAACAGAAATATTGCCGTCGTATGAGTGGTTTGTTGCACGGTATGCCTTCCCCCAGCGAGAGTTCGAGTCTCGTGAAGCCAGATGATTCATGAGCAACGACTGACATGTTCAATTAAATGTGCGTCTTTTGACGCTGAAATGAACGTCAAAAGAGTCCCATTTATCAACTATCATCCAGGGAAATAAGCAAAAATCAATTTTGTCATCAAGATACGAGCTGGTGTCGTAAAAATTATTTAATTGGCACCACGTTCGCGCCAGGAGATAAATAGCACTACTTTCCTAAAGATTATTTTAATACACTAACGAAAAAATGCAAGCTCGTGCGTGCCAAATCAGAGAACCATGAACCTACACAACAACAAGGCTTGTGGAGGAGACGGGCTAATTCTCATGTTGCTAATTAAATTCGATACAGTTAGGGATTTTTTTTTACAAAAAAACACATGGAATTAGTAAATTTTTGCTATCGAAATTTTAATCTATCCCAATTCTTAAGCTTTCTTTCTTGAGTGTACTACTTAGCAACTTAAATGAATGGTACCTTATCTATGTAGCCTTTCTGAAGATCCCTAATTTCAAAATGAACGCTGATGTGGAAAAATAATAGCTCTTATCCCAGTTTTTGTCGGTGCGTTTTTGAATAAATTCTGGCGACATGACCTTCTTTCTGGAGGAGACTATACACTTGCCAAATGGCTGCATTTTGACTGTTCATTTTTTGCAAGTGAACTTATAAAATCAATTACACAGGAGCCTCTTTTGCTTCACTGTTAAGTCCAACACCGGGCCACTAACGTACGGATACAAGAATCAGTATAGAAATGGCCAACTAGTCAGTGGGCTCAGAAAACCGTTAGGCATTTTCACACTGAAACAACACTGAACAACACTGAACAACACTACACCGTATCGCCATTAACAATGATTTACCAGCAAGGCCACTGACAACATGCATATGGGGGTCGAGCTTTAATACGTGCTAATGAAAATTCGATATTTTTATTACATTCACTGAGATTTATGATATGAGAACATCATGAACATCGTAGAAAATCGACGGGAATGAAATTGAAGGGCAAAAACGATTACTCAGCTAAGTGCTGCGTAATTGCTGTCGGTTGGCCGAGTTCATGTTTTTGCTCTTCAATTGGGAAGTAATGGTTAAAAGTAACATGAATAAAATGGATCCAAAACACAATAAACTGCAATTGAACATATATCTACAATTTTTAAAAAGATTTACATACAGTTTGTGCTCACTGAACACAAAGCAGACGAGTTAATGAAAAAATACAAAGCAAAAACTATTATTGTAAAATAGAGAGTAACATTCGTATTTCCTTTGTTTACAAGAGCCAAAATTGAAAAAAACGTCAAAATTATTCGGCAATTGATTGTAAAACACAGTTCTCTATTCTCTTTGTTTTTAAAATTGCTGAATCGTGACAACAATGCATTTGTTCGACACAATTTTACGCATTCGAATGATTCATCCAACAATGTTTAAGAAAAGTCGTAAATAATTACGGCATGCTATCTGTTTTCAGGTGCATTCCCTTTATATTGTAGATAGAGGGAGAAACTCGTACAACTTTATGTGGAACTGATCGCTGAGTTAGTGATACAAAATTATTATTACGTATAGCAGCAAAAGTAATCTATCTTAGAGACGATGAGTCATAATGCTCAGTGCACTTGTGTCATTATGGAGCAGAGCTATACACTTCACTCAGACGACCAAGTATTCCAGATAGGTGTATAGAGTTCTAATCTTACTTGAGAACTTCCATCTTAAAATAAAGCACGATCGTTGTAAAATTAGTTCTTTACTGCAACGTTTTATAGTCAGTAATATCGTCACAAAATTCATTGCATGAATATTCTTGGAGCTAAAATTTATTCCTGACGCTGCTCGTAAATTTATTCCTTTAGTTAATGTAATAAAAGTTATTGGTTCCTGAACTGATGCACACGTTTACCTCGTTTTTTAAAAAGCGACGTGGACGTGGCGTTGGAAGCTTGTGATATGAAGAAGGGTTGTGGTATGACAACAGCTTTATGGATCAAAACGTCGTCATCTGTTAGAGAAATGCGGCATTTGGATGAATATTCATGAAACTAAGGACGAGTGCTATTGAATTTGTGATCAGTATGAATTAATAAAATGACAGGGATTGTTCATTTTACATGTCACCGGCTGAGTCATCGTTCCGAGTAGAAAAAAATATAAACAATAAATAAATTTTTGAGAAGAAGTGATGACTCCTCATGTCGTAGACGAAATAATTTTGATAAAGTGGAGTAATACCGTTGAGGGTGCTAGACAGTTTATGAATTGGTAATGCCTTTCAAATAGAGGGGAGGAAAATCCACTCTGTTTAACCTAAGTTCTAAGAAATTTGTGTCACATGAAAAAAACACACGTTCTTATTTTTGCCTTACATGGCTTTCATGTTGTCACTATACGCTGTCGTAAGAATTCAGCCTGATGACTGAACCCTATGTCGGGCGATGCAAAATGGTGACTCTAGTAAACAGAATAGAATACTTTAGCCATTCCCAGGTCTGGTGAATAGTAAGACCATCTAGAGGAAAGTCTCAACGGGATGCTTTAATATGGAAAGTCTTTTGAATAAAGACAGTAAATTATAATATAAAAGCTGGTAACGTCGCAGCGGTAATGAATTTTATATTTGAAATCTACTGTACTTGTAACTTGTGATTGAAAGAAGAACACTGTAGTTTTTTTAATTCATAAAACAAGCTTACCATAATAAGGCTACGGATTCAAACAATACCATACTTCAGAAACCCATAAAAATGGCTAATACACAACGGATGAGATAGTAGCAATTGTAGAACGGTATTTTGAAAACAATGCATCCTTGCTTGAAGTAGGGAGGAATTTCATGAGAAGATTTAGCATTAGTCCATTTAAATCTTGTGTTTAATATGGACAAGAGTCCATTTAGGAAAACACTAAAACACACACACTAAGCAGCTTCTCCACAGTGGGATGACTTCGGTCTTCAGAATAAGAACACAGAGCTTAGAAGGACCGTTGTTAAATCTTCTCATGAAACTCCCCCTTGCTCAAATTGTTTTCAAAATAACATTCCACAATTGCTGCTATCTCTTCTGCCGTGCATTTAACCATTTATAGGGACCTGTGAAGTATGTTACTGTTCGAATTCTTAAGTCATATTATGGTCAGCCAGTACCATGCATACAAAAAAACTTTGCAGTAATTTTTGTTTCAATCTCAATTTCTTGAGACTTCGTATCTTTAATAGTTTAAGGGGTAATAAATGCTTAAAATTTTAACGTAACTTTGGGGCTACCGCATATTCATATTATCTACAGTAAATGCAGCGCAATCTCTATCTAGAACCAAGGACGCCATTGAATTCGTTGTTGTAACCGAAAACAATGAAGTATTGTCGTCGCATAGGCAATATTTAGTGAATTCATGTAGTTCAATTGAATTAAGACTAGCTAATTGATGCACTGACAGATGTGCAGCTCAAAACGCATTCACTCGACGGTCAACTGCAATTTCAAATCTTGAATGCAGATAGTGTATGTCTTTTATAGAAACTCTGAACGAAAATGGGCGTTGATAAAAACTTTGCACTCTCATTTGAAATAGAACGTACTCTGCACTTCAATTAGGCAAAAAACCATTGGGATGAAATTCACACACTTTCTTTGGGCAATGTTTTGTGTCAAAGTCAGAACAGATTAGAGAAATATGCTTTTCATTTTTTCTCAATTAGAGCAATAATAAAAAAATCGGTATGAACTATTTTCTCACACCAAGTGTAAAAAGAGACAGAATAATTGTTCGTCCTGCTTACAAGCGCGCACAGTAAACCCCATTCTTTCACCAGTTTAGAAATATTCATACCGAGTACAAATTTCTCATATTTTTACACGATCATAACCATATTCTTGTTTAAATTGTAGCAGTGGTGTACTTCCATTTTATTCTGAACTTCAAAAGAGTTTAGCTTTCAGAAAAAGCTATTTGTTCCCATTCAACTACAAGAGGCAATGCCAACACGTATTTCCTCCCAATAGGTGGCACAAAAGCTTCGCTACAATTCTTTTCAGCTTTGGTCAGGAGAGAATGTTTCCGTACCCGAATCTTGTTTTGCCTAAATTGGTTTCTCACGTGTGGAGAACGTGACCAAATCTGAGTTCCACAATAACGCTAATGGTGATGCTTGTGCTAAATTCGGTTTCTAAATTATTTTAGTTGTGCCGCGTGTTCGCCGAAATTGGTTTCAGACCAGACTCCTTTGTACTGATAGATGCACATCTGCCGACGCCGAACATAACAGTGATATTCTTCAAAAGAAGTGTCGTGGATGTCAAAAACGTCGAGGCCTGCGCTCAATATAATAGTTGCTACAGGAAGTTTCCAGCCAGTGTGTGCATGGCTACCGGTTTTCATTTTGCCTTCGTTTCTGCACAACCTGCGTCGCCGAGGGGCAGTTTTTGGCACGACACTTTTCTACTCTTGGCCAATTTGACTGAAGCTAAAGCCTCTCTGCAATACTCAAGCAAATTAACTCCATTCTTTGGGCGCGGGGATGGGCCGCGAAAATGCTTCGCTCCAGGTCTCTGGAAAAAAGGAAAATTCCTAAAGAGCCGTCCTGCAGAATTTTACGGAGAGTTTCCTTGTTAAATAACATTTGGAATCAATAAAATTCACTCAGCAGTCGTCTGCGAATTTTCCGTAAATGTTCCATTACTGAGATATATAAAAAATGTTCCAGTGGTAAAAGTGACCTCGTAAAACTCCCATTTTGAAAACTTTGAAAACCAGGCCGATTTTTTAAGTATTCAATAAATTGATGCAGTTAAAATTTATGTGCACTAAAATATTATGACAAGCTTTATGTGGGGGAAAAATTCTAGAACTAAAAAAGCTCAAAATTGAGAAAATATTCAACACAGGATTTTTTCTTTCTAATCAGTACAAAAAAAATCACAAGCATTAATATAACTGAATTTCCTTCTATTGAGAGAATTTTGAACTCCAATTTTCATGAACCCTTTATTGCTAGAATTCCTAAAAAAAATTGTTGCACATTCATTAAATCAGTGACAAGAGATTATCTTTTTTGTAAAACCAGCTATACAAGTATTTATGCAAGTCTATCTCACGATATAAGGTGTAAAAAATGCGGTTTTATAAGTGAGGTGCGGTTTGAGGGGACAAATTCAAATATTTGAAACAATACTATTTCTAAGGAGCTAACTCTTCTATAGATTTGGGTGCTACAATAAATTCTGCACCAACTCCAGCGTGATCACTAATAGTAAAAAGAAATATTTTTCGAACCATCAGTCCTGATCTAAAATCCTTGTCCATTGGTGCTGCAATTACAGGTCTGAGCTCAGCAAAGGGAGAAAAATGATCTTTTTGTATGACCTCGACAGCTGTTAAAAGACAGATGTCATTACAGAAAGTCATGGACCACGTTTTATACTCCATCACATGGAACTGATGTTAGTCTGTTACGGTGAACGACTTTCGGATATGCTGAAGGAAAATAAGCGCTAACGTTTTACTATTAACCACAGTAATCATAAAATCGTTTCGTGTAAAGTCGATGTATGAGAGGATGAAACGTAAACTGGTTTCTGCGAAGCAATTAATACAACGGAACGATTAGGGTTTAAGCAGATCGTGTTTCTCTAAAAAAGGCTTTTGGCGGAATAATGCTTCTAAATTCTGCAATTAGATAACACTTTCTTCAAATTTCAACTAACGTCAATTTCAGCTACCTAAATTATATCAAACAGATGTGGGTACAGGTATTCATTTTTTTCTACAATAAAACATCCCAGGCTTGGTTTCAGCCTTGAAAGATTTTGCACGAAACTGCAGCCTATCGTGTATTTGGAATGGAACAAAGGTGCAATATTCACGAGGATAAATCGGAAAAACATTGACAAAGGGCTTTTATTTGCAGCAGCAGGGTAAGCAGTTTTAGCAGAAGGATTACATTACCAATGCAAGGTGAGGCTAAAGTTGTTTCAGCCTGTTTTTTTAGTAAATATTTGTTTATTCTGATCCTCGACTGTGAAATCCAGTTATGTCTCTTTCATTAGACATAAAATCCAGCAGGCACTACGAATTGCCCCTGAATTCATGCGAGTCTGCCGCTTAGTACATTTACAGTGCTAACACTTACACTGTGTGTAACACTTACTGTGCTTACAGTACATTTACTCACAAGGTCCCCTACACGATGAAAATAAGATGTTATTTAAAATTACAGAAGTAAACGAATAAATTCTGAATCCCGTATACATTGTCTACACTTCTATTTTACAGTTCAAACAACTATTCTCAGTCAGCAAAAATAATTTAACGTCATGACAAAATCTCCTTAAATGCGAATCTCCTTAAATACAAATAAATTCTGAATCCCGTATATATTGTCTACAGTTTTATTTTACAGTTCAAACAACTATTCTTAGTCAGCAAAAATCATTTAACGTCATGATAAAATCTCCTTAAATGCATTTTAGATATGTAGTAAACACAGATATATATAAAGAGAAACAGTAACTATTTTTACGACTATTATTTAAAATAATCTTGTTTGTTCCCAGAAAAGCTGATACCAAACTTAAAAAACAATGTTCGCTGTCGTTAACCATTTTTTATTTCGCTTTTGTGATTTCGACAAATGTATTTCACAAGTAGGGTATGTAAAATCATTGAATAACTTTCTAACATTGCTGAACAATATGTTTCTATCTTCGAGTTATTAGAACTACACCTAAATCAAACTATTTAAAATTGAAATAATAAGAATAAGTAACACTGTCACTACCTTTAAGCATATATCTCAAATTAAACCACATTCTTTGTTAGTTACATAAAACAATCAGCAATATAGGTCGAAAAACACGGATAACCTTAGCTTAAGGGTTGGGGAGGATATTTCCCATACTTTTATATACATAATACTGTTTCATTTCACAAAGTTATGGACGTCAAATCCTATATGCGACTACCATTTCGTTCGATATTATGTTTTTTACACATTCTTAAAATTAATGTTATTTAGATACGTAGTCATTTGTAAAAGCTTGAAATTGATCTTCTTGGGGTTGGAAAAAATCCCAGCCTTACTAGTTCTAGGCTAAAATATTTGAGTACTTTGAGGAAGTGTAATGTGAGTACCCATATAGAAGCACGAAATTTTTTATTACTAACAAAGGAGAGAATCGAATCATGGGCCTGATCAATTGGTATTTATACGGAAAACAATTATAACCAACTCGTTTGTAGTGAATTTTACGTATGTATGGCATTTAATCAAGCTGACTCCAAAGCTCTCTATTGTGATCGCTCAAAATCCCAGATTTTAATGGTGATGAATCGAATTCCATTGAGGTTCTTGAGTGGGGCAGTTATCAAAGTACAAAGTTGGAACAGCTCCGGCGCACTTGAAGGCAATTAATCGTCTCCTGCAAACGTCCTTAACTTGGTCTTGATAAGGGAACAATTTGAGACACGAGAGGGCACTAGGGAAATCTTGAGATCTTTTGAAATAATTGCAAATTAATTGCCAAGATCGCAATGTACGGTCGCGAGAGAGAAATTAGCATGTCAGTGTCTGAATTGAATGGGGGAAATTAAATAAATGGCAGCCATACTTTAGTACTTAATTGCATTCATGGCGTTGATTTTCTTTCACGCTAAAAATGATAGTACTCCGATTTGATTACAGTGAAATAAAACAATGTTTAAGAAGCTAACAAAAAGTTTGAAAGAAAAAGTGCGAAACCGTTCAAACCTTGACAGCTTACAACCTATAGAAAATTAGAGGGAAGGAAAAATCAATGGAAATTAAACTTTTACACGCATTGATGTAGCCACCGTGGTCGAGTGGTCTACGGCCTGTCTCATGTATCAGGTCTCTGCTTCGTGCAGAAAGACTGCAGGTTCGAAACCCAGCCATGAACACAAGTTGCTTTTCGTTGTTTCTTCGCGCCGTGAGCTCGCACGTATCGGTGAGGCTTACTGGGTAAGCACTCAACACGCCCATGGACACGCCCATCAAACCTCCCGGGATCGTCGCCTCCACACCCTTACTCTTAGAATGTTAACCTTAAGAATTTGAAAAACCAATGAACTAATGTCTATGTACTGTGTACTTAAATGGATATAAAGTTATTTTTTGAACATCCGTCGCTGATTTTATGATTTGTAGAACCACAACTAATCGAAAGTTTCACAGTAGTGGCAGTGCAAAAGAAATTGAAAGAAGTTGCTAGATGTAGCTATGAACATATTGTACATATAATATGAGCATATAAAATATAGTCGCACACAGCAAGGTCCCCATAACATTTTCTGAGTAGGTGTTCATATTTAATTAGCAATTCTTTTTCTTTCACTTGGTTTATTACATTTGCAAGAATTATCCCTTCGTTCATGCAGTTTGCGATCAAGAATAGAAACAATTTTCACAAAATTGACACTAAAAATCGCACCAGCTATTCCAACACTGTCACTTTTGTTTTGGACTCTCCTAATATAATATCATCGACAGTTTATTATTGATAATACATACACACACACACACACATACATATATATATATATATGTATACATGTGTATACATATATATGTATATATATATATATGTGTATATCTATGTATGTATATTTAACCACCTTTTGTGTTCAAAGAATGCTTCAACAATGACAGAGAGCATTCCAAGCATTTTAAAAAATAAAAATGGAGTGCACATAGAAAATACTCGCATAAGAGACCCATTGCATGGAACGCCTGCCTTTTCCATGAGTGAATGACGAAAAACACCGGAAAATATGACCTATTTCACTACATATACATATAACTAAACTTTATGAAGACTTCTGTAAGAAACGTAGCTGGTTTTGTGGCGAGTAGGTAGATCTATACTGTGACAAGTAGGTAGAACTATACTGTGACGAGTTGGTAGAGCTATACTGTGACGAGTAGGTAGAGCTATACTGTGACGAGTAGGTAGAGCTATACTGTGACGAGTAGGTAGAGCTATACTGTGACGAGTAGGTAGAACTATACTGTGACGAGTAGGTAAAACTATACTGTGACGAGTAGGTAGAACTATATTGTGACGAGTAGGAAGAACTATATTGTGACAAGTAGGAAGAACTATATTGTGACAAGTAGGAAGAACTATATTGTGACGAACAGGTAGAACTATACTGTGACGAGTAGGTAGAACTATATTGTAACGAGTAGGTAGAACTATATTGTGACGAGTAGGTAAAACTATATTGTGACGAGTATGTAAAACTATACTGTGACGAGTAGGTAGAACTATATTGTAACGAGTAGGTAGAACTCTACTGTGACGAATAGGTAGAACTATATTGTGACGAACAGGTAGAACTATACTGTAACGAGTGGGTAGAAGTAGTATGTTGTGGTATAATAGCCGAGCTAAAGTTAAACTGACGATAACAGACACTATCCTACTCACGAGGAAAGCTCAACAATCCGAAGCATCCTTCAAGGAGCACTAAATACGCAATCTGCGTTCAAGACCTATCCATTTTAAAGTATTTGTACTTCTAGAGTTTCAAACCAAGTAACTTTTCTACTTTCCCTTCTCATAAATAACCTAATTGGAATACCCTCAATTGTGCTCGTGTATAGGAACCCAACCTGCACGGCAATTGAAGATGACGAATTCTATGATTGCCTAGATATTATTCTTAGTACT
>VCRD01004323.1:2752-17075 GCA_006783055.1 Trinorchestia longiramus
TATATATATATATATATATATATATATATATATATATATATTCACAACCTAATTACAGTACTTACAAAAACTTTAAAAAAAATTTGAATTCTTATAGAAGCCATTTCAATTTGTAAGATCTGAAGATAAAGATAATGTTTTCAAGACTCAGGGCTATTTTTACTGTAACTATGGCTAACATGTTATAATAAAAATAGTCTGAATTAAAAAACTTAACATATATGCAAATTCAACTCTCATGTAATAGTGAGGATTAGGTAGAGGCCATAAGAAGGACCCAAAACTAAGGAAAGATAAATGAGTAAAAGCTACTCTAAACAGTCTCATAATACACATAGGACAATAAAATAGAATATAAACCAAATTCAACAGCAATCCCATGACTATTCTATATAGCAGACGCAATATTTACTATCGTTGGAACGTGAGGCAATCATAGAGAGCTGATGTTGCTCCAAAACAAAATGGCGAACTTGAGTTAAAGCAACACAAGAATTACTCAGTCAAGTAATTTTCCTAAGTAAAAAGTAAACTTCTGTGCATAAACCCTAACCATAGATGCATTTTCGGGAAGGACAAGCAAGTTTCATAAAATAACCCACGCCTCGTTGTGTAAACAGATCACCCTGACGTCATGAACTTTTTCTTTGATATCAGAGGCAGTAACATAGAACGCAAATTACTTTTTATTTTCTACAACAAAACATTTCCAACTAATTGAGACATTAAATTTAGCTAGAATAAGCAGTTTTAGCTCAGAGCACTCATAGATTACCAGAAAGCCCTTATATATGTAGATTTGTGTTATGCAAGCCGTTTTTTACTCACAGCGGGGCCGACTTGTAAGGATACCCGCCTGCTATGCGGTAAAACCCGGGATCAATCCCTGTAGCTGTCTCGGTATATTTGTACTTGACCATTGAGAGCTAGAAGAACACGTCTAACAGCTGTTTTGTTGGACGCATGACATAAGCCACACCTCAACCATACTCATCGGCACGCCCCTACGAGCCTCGACTTCAAGTTGCAGCACAAAGGACGGGCATCTCGCTTGAAGCATCACTACTACTCATAAGATCTTATCGATAAGCACCATCACTTTTCATAAGATGTTAACATTAAAAATTTAAAACCCAGTGTATATGCACTGCATACTCAATTGGAAATAAAATTTATTTACATTTGTTGTGGAGTTGTGAGCTAGTCTGTCTTTGTTGTGGTGGAGTTGAGAAACATATGTTAGAATAATACATATATTATACATATATGTATATATGTGAATATATATGTATGTATATATGTGTATGTATATGTACAGTCTCTTATAAAAGTTTATCATAAAGTCTCACCAGGACCTCTTTCACAAACATGTAGCATGACCTGCTACCCCTTTAAAGGTTATAAAATAACAAGTATTAAAATATTCCTCATTTTTAGTAATACAAATAAGACTAAACTTAGAGTGATTTTTACCAACTCTTTCCAATTAAAACATGCATATTTAGTGCACATTATAATAATAATATTTATATTAAGAGCGTTAGCCAGAGAGTATTTCCAATCGAAACTTTTTTCTGACAACATTCTCACGTTCGTTATCTAGACGTAGCTTTCCCAGCAACGCCACTCATTCGCAAACATCATCATGTGACGTTAGGTTATAATTCCCTGAATTTGGGAGACCGTCTGCCACCCACTCAACTGTGAACCCACTTACTTACCTATCTTCTACACTTACTAGACTTACTGCACTTGTACACTTATACGCCACATACTGCACCTACTGTACTAGCTGTACTCGTGCAACATTTCAAGCCACAGTCACTATAGCTNATATATATATATATATATATATATATATATGTATAGACCTAATTTTACAATGTAAGATGACTCCTGTGGCTCTCAATGTCTTAGAACTTTCACTGCATTGTGGACTAAATATGATACATGGCTAAGTGCCTAAACTTATATTGTGAACCACTATTGGTACACAGTATGCAACTAATACTTTTCATGTTGCAATGACATACTGGTCAGTTTCTTCCTGGCTTCCTATCAGTCACTTTTAGCTTCCTATCAGTCACTTTTAGCTTCCTTTCAGTCACTTTTACCTTTCTGTCAGTCACTTTCAGCTTCCTATCAGTCACTTTTACCTTCCTGTCAGTCACTTTTACATTCCTATCAGTCACTTTTAGCTTCCTGTCAGTCACTTTTTGTTCTGTCTCTTATGGAGTTTTATCAGTCC
Source organism: Trinorchestia longiramus (assembly GCA_006783055.1). Lineage (NCBI taxonomy): Eukaryota > Metazoa > Arthropoda > Malacostraca > Amphipoda > Talitridae > Trinorchestia > Trinorchestia longiramus. The sequence continues at coordinate 5,001 of VCRD01004323.1, forward strand.
CTTTTAATTTTTTATTAATTCCTTTTAGTTCAACATACACATTATGTTAATTGCTACTTTTTTCTTCACAACTATTGTAATTTTGTGCACAATTTGGTGCCCTGCCTGCACATTTTAGCAAACTGAATATCCAGCATTTCTGGTGCATTATCCTGCAACATTTTATGCTGCATTAATGCACTCCTTTTTTGTGTGCCATCTACCCATTTTTGTCAGCTTTTGGTCTGTTTTGGCACACATTCAACCCATTTTTATCCACTGAAGCAACTTTTGCACTCAGTCAACTGATATTAGCATATTTTGAACTGTCAATCTATTTCTGTTTACTGTTGATAAATATCAATGGGCCATAAATTTGTTATGGCAGGTGATGCATTTACTTAATTTTATTTTAATTTGATTGAAAGGACATATCAATAAATTTCACTGTATGAAATATGTGCTTCATTGTTGATGTTTGTTATTGATGGGTTTTGCAATCTGGGTAGTTATTTGGCTACTTTATGTTCACAACTTGACCATTGGTGCATGGTTTTTGACAAAAAATGATAATTTTTTATTACCATGCATATTGATGTAGAAATTAAATATGAAGAATTAAATAAAATGATGTAACATATTCTGACAGTATTCAACAAAGTTTTGACCTCACTAGTTTGAATTAATTTAAGAAAATGTTTGTCATTTTGCAAATGCATCAATGTTTGCAACAAAACTGTTGAAATTAAGGTTTCTTTGCAAGCAAAAGCCAGTAAAATCTTGTAAAGCTTGAGCATTCTTAAGCCTCAGACTTAGACTTAGATTTGAGGGCCAGTGTTTGGCTGGGGCCTTTGTAATGGCTTTTAATTCCTTCTAATACACACACATACAACAGGATGGTATCCCAGAGATTTTCTCCTGTGAGCCAGGGTCATCTAAAGTAATTCTTCTGGGGCAACCCTGAGTCATTCCATGCAAAAGAACCAGCCAACTGAGGGCATCACTGGAAGATCTGGCTTGTCATGAACAGCCCCACATGCTTAGCAGGTAGTAGTCACATTAAAAATATGACTATTCAACATCACTGTGGCTTATTCCATGCATGCACTAAGAAATCTTTCATTGCATCCACAACAGTCATGTTACATTCCTCATCCAGCCCTACAAGATATCTCATACCAGAGTCCTCTTCAACACACCTTGCATTCCACTTGTTTTCTCCACACTGCTTATGGACCACATCCATGAGGCTCTCTTGCTCATGTTGAGATTTACCACATTCCACTAACAAAAGATGTTCAACTGTTTTCTCTACTCCTCTGTTACACTGCAGACTCCATTCCATCCAGATCCCACTCCATTCCTTTACCTCCATGACCTCTCAATAACCAATCGTCCATAGTTCTTCCAATTCTAACTCAAACAGTCTTCTAAATCTTCAGTTTTCTTGCATGCCCCCAGCAAATTTTCTCCCAAAGATTTTCACTCAAGATTCCATTCAAAGATTCATTTAACCCACCTTTTATTCTCCATTCGCTCAATTCTCACCTTATAATTCAACACAGCCTTTATCATTCTTTCAGCAAACAGACTCCATCCTAAATCCCCTCTAAGAGCTTCTGCAGCCATCCATTTTGGGGTGCCTAATGCCAAATGCCCTACCCTAGTCTGTAGCACCTCCAACTTTTCAAGATCTCCTCCAATCCATGCCAGAACATTCATGCCAAACATTATGCTAGGTACTTCAACATAGTTCAAAATTCCTCTGACACATTCATAGTTATTTGCTCTATATTTGGCCACACTGCTTAGCCTTCCCCACCACTGCATAGCTTTTACCACTTTCTCACCTATTGCTCTTGCACATCCATCTTCACTCAACATACATCCCAGGTACTTATATTCCTTAGTCCTGCCTATCTTAATGTCTCCAATATTCCACTCTCTATCTCTGTCAGTCTCATCACCATTTATAACCATGACTTTGCTTTTATCTCCTCCAAATTTCACCTTGAAATCTTTACTGTGTGCATCCACAATCTCCAGCATCATTTGCAGTTCCTGCTCTGATTCATTAACCACAACAATATCATCAGCATACAGCAAACAACTTAGTTTCTCCTCTTCAACTTTCAGTCCAAAACCACTCATTCTCAGGCAGACTGCTAATTCTTCTGTATATAGGCCAAGCAGAAAGGGAGACAAGGTACAACCCTGTCTCACTCCCCTTACACTCCTCACCTGTCTAATCACTAAATTTCCTAGCTGGTATACTGTACATGTATTCTCATACAAACTTTTCACTATGTTCACTATCTTCTCACTGACACCAATTTTTCCTAGCATATCTAGCAACCTCCTACGGTCTATTCTATCATACGCCTTCTCAATATCCAAAAATGCAAGATAAATCTTTTTATTTTCCTTCCTTTTTCTTTCAATTATTTCACTCACCACAAACAAATTTTTCTTCACCATGTCGATCTCTCCTAAAACCATTCTATTCTTCCTGCATTACTCCTTGTTCTTCTACCACATGTTTCATCCTTTCATTTAAGATTCCACAAAAAATCTTCTTACTACTGTGTCAGCCAGAGCAATAGGTCTATAATTTTTTAGTTCTTTCATATTCTTGTGTCCACCCTTATGCAATAAAACTACATTACATTTATTCCACTTATCTGGAACTTTTTTACTCCTCCAAATCTCATCAAACAGACATCTCAACATTTCAATTATACTCCCACCACTATGCTTATAGAACTCATGGAATTTCATCAGGGCCACTTGCCTTCCCTTTTTCACCTTTTTTAAAAAAGTTTCAATCTCCACACACATAATTTCATCTTCTGTTTTTAAATCATATTCCCCAATCTGAAGAGTTACAGGTTCTTTATCTATCAAAGGCTCATTCATTCCACCAAGGTCTTCCCAAAAGTCCACAACTGCTTTCACCATTTGTCCGTGATCACTCACTTTGCATCCATCAACTACTAATTCATGGATTTGTACTTCATTCCTTCTGTTATTGCCTTGCATGAAATTATACCACTCTTTAGTTCCATTTGACCCTTGTTTGTGAGATTTTCAACTTTTTGTCTCTGGTCTTTTACTCTAGCCTCGTATATCATTCTTTTTACCTTCTTTTGCTGAGCTTTGTATTCATCCCATGCACTTTGCCATTCCACTTCTGCAATCCTATGTCTTTCAAACAATTTTTGCATTTGGTGTTGCTTTTTATTCAAAATCTTTCTTCTCATTCGTTCCTCCTTTATCTCTCTTGTAAACCACTTGGCTTTTCCAGTAAATCTTCTACACTTTACTTTCCCAATTATCTGCTCTGCTGTGCCATACAACATTTTTGCCATCTCTTTGTTCATGTCATTTACATTCCCTTTTCTATTACATACACGTCTTCCGAGCTCTGAATTAAATTCTTCCCAATTTGCTGCTTTCAAACAGCACTTTTCCTTTACACTGCTCATTTCTTGCATAACCTCTTTTCCACCCTATTTGTACTTAAGAACAAGCATTTGGTGATCATTATCAATATCAAATTCATTTTCATCCACATACATTCCTCTGACATGCTGTTTTGCTTCATGATTCACTAACACATAGTCAATTGCTGCTTTCCATTCCTTACTCTCCCATGTATGCAAACCATTCCCTATTGTGACATTCAAATTTTCAAACTCATTTCCTTTACAGAAATCAATCAATTTATGACCATTTTTATTTACTTTCCAAGTATACCAACATGGCCATTCATGTCTCCCATTACAATCACTGGGAACCTGCTAAATTCTTGTACTACTCTTTCCAGTGTGGTATACATCTTCACATTCTCTTCCTGCGCTAGTGGTCCTGTGGTTATCATGTAACAGACAACTAGAATGATGCATTTATTTGCTTGCACTTTTTCACATCTTGTTACTAAAATGTCTTCACTCTCAAGTTCATTTCTAACACAAATTTCTTCCAATTTCCATTTTATAGCATTCTTCACAATCATTCCTACTCCTCCACCTGTCTTCTGCCACTCAATGTGACCTTTACCTATCATTTAATATTTATTTTCCTTACACACCAACCTCACCCTATCTCACATCTGAGTCTCTACTACACCTACACAGTCTTGTCTTCCCTTCTCAAATTCTTCTGCTGCCAGGTCATCAAACTTTCCTACCTTCCATCCATGCACATTTATGCATCCAAACTTTACAACATTTAGATTGCATTCATCTACTCTTTTTTCATCAACTTTCTTTCAGTCCATTCTACCTTCCATGAGTAGATGGGTGGCTCTGATCCAGGAAATGAATCTCTGGGAGAGCTTTGTCTTCCCTTCTTGCCAAAGGTAGACTCCATCTCTCAAGAAACACGCAGCCTGGATCAGATCATCCATATCCAGGAAGCTAGAACCAACTTCGCGCTTCCGTATACTCTCCGCTTTCATAACCAGTATCTTCTCATGCAAATTTCTATTCACCTTTTTGTGCAACCGTTCATACTCCTCATTACAAACTGGTCTTCTGAACAAACTTGTGACAGCCACTCTCACATTGTTCTTTTGTGCTCTTTCAACCACTTTCATAATCGCATTCACTGTTGCTTCCCTTCCATTCTCAAGCAGTCCATTTCCACCTCCTTGTACTATCACCATGCCTTCATTCATGTCATCACTCACCTTTTCAGCATACTCACAAGTTTCTTCTACTCCTTTGCCTCTCAAACGTGTACATCCAATACTTGCACTCATCCTTACATACCTATCAACATTCTTAACCATGCTATCTCCAATTATTCTTATCACTGGCCTCACTCTACCTTGCATTCTTCTCTCTCTATCATGCTCACCTTTCATCACATCCATCTCATTTATCCTCCTTCCACCCACTTTTATCCAAGGACCATTCATCTTCTCATTTATTCTATTCCATTCATTGTCATTTATTCCATTCTTCTCAATCATCCTCCTTCCACTCACTTTTGTCCAGGGACCATTCATCTTCTCATTTACTCTACTCCATTCATCTCTTTCATTTTCATGCCTGACACCATCATTTACATCACCATCCACTTTCCTTTTACTCCTTACATCTTCTCCTCCTTTCAGCTTCCTTTCATCCTCTAACTATCTCCTGAGAGACACAACCTCTGCCTTCAGCCTTTTAATCTCCTCCTTCTTCATGTTTACATCAGCCATTTTCACTCTTTCATCCACCATACACTTCCAGCAATCGAACACTAATTCATTTCTCTCACTCTGACTCATCTCAGTCAAGCCCTTGCAAGACTCCAAATCCACCCATATCTTGCACGTCCTGCACTCAATCATGCTACGAGATCCTGCCTTCTTAGACTTACCACCAGCCATTCTGTGTCTGAATTTAATACAACTAATTTGCTCTCACCTAGAAATAACTACAACAAAGCAAACTCTCTGTATTCTCCTTCTGAATTTAATACAACTAATTTGCTCTCACCTAGAAATAACTACAACAAAGCAAACTCTCTGTATTCTTCCTTCTTTAAAACAGTCACTCAAGCCAAAAACATTCAACCAAGCTAAAACAGTCAATCTAGCCAAAACAGTCAAGCCAAACCAATCCAGCTAAACATTCAATCAAGCCAAACTGCCAAAACAATCAATTATGCTAAACTGTCAATCAATAACTATCAATTAGTACAATAGATCAAATCTCTGGTATTTTTAAGTTCGACAGATGCACCTTCACAAACTCAAAACGCTTCATCACAAATTCACCACGTATTTCCACTCTCCACTCCAACCTTTTTGTGTATGTAAAAGCCATTAAGTAAAAAATTTTAAATGTTTTTAGGTCAGGGGATATTCTCTAAAGAGGAATTGTCTTATATGTGTGTCAGTGCTATTGATCTCCTTAGAAATATAAGAAATTCTTTTTCCACCATATGTTCTCTCTGGCTCATTTACAATTGATTTAGAGACATGACAATTCTATTCTTGCACATTGTTACCTTGTTTATTATTATTAATATGTACTTAAGTGTGGCTAATGTATTGTTATTTAGCATCCTGTTTATTATTCCATTACAATAAAATGTTTGATGATAGCCTGTAGAGAATGAGGTTGAACTTATTATTTATCGAATTAAATCAAACTGGAAAAACAAAGTACTGTAAATATTTGTGCCATAGGGTCATTTGTAATCAAAAGGCATTTGTCTGCATGATCTGTGGAAACATTGACTAATGAACCTAATGATTGATCATTCACATTTTTCATTTTAGAAATGAATGATACACTGAGAAAATGTTAACAATTTGACTCTGAAATGGAAATACAAGTTATGGGTTTGGTCATTTGTATGAAAATGATAAACTATTGTAGACTAGAGTGAGACAAAAACAATCAACAAAAATAATCATTATTTCCAATCTAGTACACAGTACATAGACATAGTACATTGGTTTTTCAAATTCTTAAGGTTAACATTCTAAGAGTAAGGGTGATGGTGAGCTCCATGCGACGATCCCGGGAGGTTGATGGACGTCTTCATGGGCGGGGAGTTGAGTACTTAGCGGGTTGAGTGCACGGCGCGGCGTACGAGAAATAACTCGTGTCTATGGCCGGGTTCGAACCCGCGGTCTTTCTACATGAAGCAGAGACCCGATACAGAACACGAGCCGCAGACCACTCCACCACGGTGGCTGAAAGAGCAAAGATGCTCTTTAATTGACCTTTATGACAACACTCCTTGAGTGACATACAGTATTTCTAGGTACACTTACAACAGTATGTTGAAAATTCCTTGCTACTCAATGCAGAATTAGTTATGCTCATCAGACTTGTTACAGAAGGATGTGAGTTTATTTATGCAGACTTTATTTATTCTACTTTTCTTCTATTCATGTAGAGGATGCTGCCATCCTGTTTAAGCTGACCTATACAAGTGTTTGATACTTTTTCTGTCTACTTTATTTTTCAATTTTTATCTGATTGATATACTCCCTGCCACTTTTGAAATTTAGCAGAGGTAAATTGGGAAGTTGAACTTCTCTATGAAATGTTATAATAATATAAAAAGAGAAATGTAATAGTTTCATGATTCTCAGAAGGACACATAGTTCTTGAAATGATTCTTGGCATTGCTGTTCAGTTGCTTGTTGTGTAGCAGTTGAATATTTCAATATATGTCCATGAATGTGGCATGCTGCAGTGAACTTTACTTGTGTCTTATGTATGCTGTTTAGTGAAGGGTAAGACACTGTATAGTGTGAGCTCAACACAGCTTGTTTGTCTTTTTTATCTTATTTCAGCAAATTACCTAAGAAATTAATGCTTAATTTCGGCAGAAAGGTAACACAATAAAGCATTTTCTTTATCTGCAATTGAAGAGGTTGATGCCATTGTTTGTGTAGTTTGGAATGTGTTCAGTATTTGGCACTTTTTAAATAAAATCTTAAATTTGTTCTGCAGTTGGTGTTTGAGTCAAATCCTCAAATCTAGTTTATAGTATGTATTAATAGAATATTTTCATATTAAAAGAAGGTTATCAATATGCATAGTATGAATTGCAAGAGTTTGGAAATTATTCCTTAGTTTTACTCATTAACAATGAGCATTTTTAATATTTATTGTTCTATATATGTGCTAAGCTATGGTATCATTTATTCTTGTTGGTCTACTTTTAAAGGATTTTCAAGGCCATGTGTATTGAAGTATTAAGACTGGCAATATGTTATCTCTAATGACTTCTTATTTCAGATAAAAGTAAGGAAGTATCTGCTAGTGAATTTTCTATTGATTTAAGAAACCATTTTTTCTGAGTCTGGATACCACACTATTTTTTATATATGTCAGTATTAAAGTGAGACTATTACTACTTAAGAGGTGTGTTCAAGTGTCATCTCTTGTATCAAGAGCTCTGTCACTCAGAAAAACTAACCAAAATGCCTGGCCATGAAGATCATCACTCGCCAGATAATTCTCAAAGTTCTGAGCCACTCCAAAGTGATGGCTCCTTGTCTGCCAGCTCACTAAGTGCCAATGTTACCTCTCTTGCATTTACTCTTACATCTACTGCAGCTGCTCAAAATCAAAACACTGGAAACACACCACCTAATGCTTCTGTAAATAGAACCCCTAATGAAGCTTCTGTGCCCAATGCCTCTACTGTTGGTCCCAATACTTCACATGCTGTGAGCAGTGAACCTTCTACAGGCCAAGATGAACCTGACTGTTTATTGGAGGCCATAGCTCATGCTATCAATATTCATTCAGAGCCTGCTGAAGACTTCTACCAGAGATCTAACCCTTCTACTGCCACTGTATCTCCAGACCATCCTCCAGCATACAATGATGTGGCTGCTTCTGATGAGAATCACTTTGCTGCTACAGTTGCAACTTATGGTCAAACTGACCCTCCACATTACAAGAGCCTGCAGCACCAGGCTACTGGTGCTGCATCTGATGTGCCATATGTTAATCCTGAAGAAAGAGCAACGAAAGGTGAAATTCTGCGAATAAACACCAATCTTGTGAGGGCCTCTAAGCGCCTTCTTGATTTTTTGGCATGTGTGGATGCACACCCTGAACTTTACTCTGGTCAAGCTGTGGTCAATGCAATTCATAGGTGAGGTATATTTATTGTTACAATTTTTAATTATTTGAATTACAGGATGAAATAAGTACTCCAAATTTAGTTGCTGCTATTTTACTTCTAATCTTGTTGAAAATTTGTTAAATCTATAATTTGTTTGACCCTTACCATGCATCAAACACCTATTAATATCATCTTATCATGGTAGGTACGAGTATCTATGGCTGCCTCTACTAAGTGACTACCTGAAGAAGGGCAAAGTTCCTGAGATTGCACCTCCTTTGGATGTGCATTGGATCTGGGTAGTGCACATGCTGGCACCCCAGCATTACAAGGTCGAGTGCGAAGCCATCACTGGCACGATGTTGCCCCATCGCCTACAAAGTCAAAATTCTCTGGCTATTGCAAGGGCAAGAGGAAAAACCCTTTGGGAAGCCATGTACCCTCACGATCCTTGGGAGGTAGATTACCAAAATTTGAAGAAAATCATACCTCGAACACCTTCCAAAATTCGTTATGATCTAATCAAGGCTGTTGGTCGGCAGTGTGCATTTTATTACCAAGTCAGCCTTGCACATTATCGTGTCAGTTCATTTTTGAATCCTGCTGTTCAGCGCTACCGCAAATTTGTGAAGTTGAAGAAATTGGAGCCTAAAACCTTTTTGGTTCCTTGCTATGATATGGACTTGGTGTGGCATGCCCATCAGCTGCACCCAGTGAGCTACTACAATGACACCATGTCTTTTTTGGGCTGCTTGCTACCTCACGATGACTCTGTAAACAACAGGGAAGCAGGTAGCAAGCTGGTTGTAAGTGATGGCATCACTCGACAGCTCTGGAAGGATACGTGGAGGGAAGACTTTTCCCGCAATGGTGGGATGTACCGTGGTGATCCTCCAGACATGTACATCAAGCATCCTGTCCCCCAAGTGAAGTATCTTTCTCGTGTGCCAATTTTTAATGTGAGTTTCATGAAGATAAAATTCAAAGGCAAGTTCCCTGAGGGTTCTCTCAGGATTAAATTCCGCCACCAAGTGTATTCTCTTGGTGATCTGACAGTCGAACATGATAGTGGCACAGCTGAACACGACATCAGCTCTGCTGGTCTATCTCTATCACTGCCCAATCATCTGGTTCACAAGTGGCTTGTGATCAAAGTAGCGCCAGAGCGTGCATTGGGGAAGCTGCTCAGTAAGCTAGGCCATGGTCGCTTCTGGTGCATGAGGGACCTCTCTGACCTGGTCATGTGCAAATCTGGAGACATTCTTATCAAGGTGAAACCCTCAACTTCTGTAGGAATGTTTGCTAGTATTGAAATCTAGGCAGTTTTACTGTAGCTTTACTTATAATTTCCATTATGCTGTTTCTATTTGCATGCTTACCGTGAGGGTAGTTTATTCGTTCCATTTTTCATTTGTATGGATAAAACTACATGGATGTACATAATCATAAATTCACCTTCAATAGAGGTAAGAAGGACATCAGCATGGTTGAAAAAAATCATTTAAAAACACCCACGGAATTTTTATAATATCACCTGCATTTGAATAATCTCTGATGATTACATATACCCTATTTGACGGCATATAAGAGTCCTTTTTTTGCAAAATTTGTCTCAAGAAATCGCCGTGCGTCTTTATATCGCAAGTGAAGTTTGAGACCTGCCGTAGGCCTAGGCTGATCACTCTGACGCTCACTAACCCATCTTCGTCGTCGCGTCTTATATGTCGTCAAGTACGGTGATATGTTTCATTATTATCATTCTTATTCCTTTTTAGATTTGACTAGGTTCAATATAACATGCAATGACATATTATTTATTGCTGTGTTTGAGGTTGAGATGGCAATGCACTTCAAGGTTTGCAATATATAAAGCCAATATCAAAACTTGAAGGGAGAATTGCCCATATGAATTTCGACTATGAAAATATAACTGAAGAGTGGCTTCACAAATAAAAGCCATCATACCTCACAAGTTTCATGCATGTCAGCTCAAAAGCACCTTCAATCTTTCCACCTCACGTGTTCACTTATTCAGTAATGTGCTCCATAACACCAGAAAAATGATGGAAACTAGTTGAGCTAGAACAAGGAAAGCACCTGAAGTTGCAGATAGCTACGGGTTTCAATACATTCTTAGTGAAGCTTCATGCATATCATGCAAGTTTCAGTTCCATTGAACAATTTTTCAACATTTGGTTTTGTGTGAAGTGATGTGCATAATTTCCTGAGTTCTAGCAAAGTCCAAAAGCTTGTAAAAATTTACTGGCAGCTAAGGTCTGGAAAGGATACTTAATTTCCTTACTCCTGCCGCAAAAGCAATTAATAATTATTACCTGGTTGGTTTGCATGTTTGTAACTTTACATAGTTCAGTTTCTCTGTTTTTTAGCTTACTAACAATTTTTGTTAAAAGTTTAAGATTCTTGTCATTTCTGTTTAATTTGTCCTTATTTTGTTGTAGAAAAAATCATTAAATTAAAAGTTACGTGATGCCTTTCCTAATCAAGTGAGGTGTATTATTCTGCTTACATAATGAAAATTTTGTACTGCAAAATAAAACACTACAAGAGAAAGTGCCATTTATTTTTGTTGGTGTTCTTTTTAATGGCAGTCAGTGAGTTAGCTCTCCTGATTCCTAATTGTTTAATTTTTTTAGCTACAGTTTGTGTGCATTAAGTTGGGCTCTGGTCAGTATCAGCAGTATAGAGCAGCAGCCCAAATATTTGTATGTAAATGGTAAAGAAAATAATCCAGTTCATGTATGACACTAATGCAGTAAACCGGATTTTGCCTCCTTGAAAGTCTATATGGCAGCATTTATGTGATGCATTACAACTTTGATGAACTAAACAGTAGCATTCCGTTTCCTATCTTGCATTTTCAGGAATTTTCAGAGGAAGGTCTTCATGTGGAAATTGCGCTGAAAGTGGAGCGCAAGACAACTCCAATATGTGTGAGAATGTCGACCCTCATGGGACCATTTGAGCCTGTGAATGTGCCAGTCATAAAGCTGACATCTCAGACTGGCATGTCTGTCTGTGCTGAGCACCTCTCTAATGACAATGCAGCTACAACCGTGCAGCCTTCAGCTCCTCAGCTTGGCACCCTCAGTCCTCCTCAGAACCTCAGCAGTGTGGATGCTACGAGTCTCCAGAACCTTATGAATGCTGGGGGTCTTGCAAACCCTACTCCACATAAGGAGTCTAGTGATGAAGAAAACATTGTGCAGCTTGAGGGTAGTCCTTACCTGCACAAAAGGAGGATGGACTCCAAGCTAAGCTCGCCGTCACAGGAACAGATTAAGGCTTCTGGCTCTGCTAGTCTTGGTGATCAAACTGCTACTTCTTCCCGGCCAAATTCGTCCACTGAAGAGCAAGCAACCTTCAAAGTTCACATGGCCACTCACAGGTGATAATTTAGATTTTCAGAGGCAAAAACTGTATCTTAGTCAGTGATAGGTAGCCAATGTTTGAAGGCTAATCAAAGATAGCCAGTTTCTACATACG
>VCRD01004323.1:18666-44926 GCA_006783055.1 Trinorchestia longiramus
GTGCCAGTCATAAAGCTGACATCTCAGACAGGCATGTCTGTCTGTGCTGAGCACCTCTCTAATGACAATGCAGCTACAACCGTGCAGCCTTCAGCTCCTCAGCTTGGCACCCTCAGTCCTCCTCAGAACCTCAGCAGTGTGGATGCTACGAGTCTCCAGAACCTTTTGAATGCTGGCGGTCTTGCAAATCCTACTCCACATAAGGAGTCTAGTGATGAAGAAAACATTGTGCAGCTTGAGGGTAGTCCTTACCTGCACAAAAGGAGGATGGACTCCAAGCTAAGCTCGCCGTCACAGGAACAAATTAAGGCTTCTGGCTCTGCTAGTCTTGGTGATCAAACTGCTACTGCTTCCCGGCCAAATTCGTCCACTGAAGAGCAAGCAACCTTCAAAGTTCACATGGCCACTCACAGGTGATAATTTAGATTTTCAGAGGCAAAAACTGTATCTTAGTCAGTGATAGGTAGCCAATGTTTGAAGGCTAATCAAAGATAGTTAGTTTCTACATACGCTTGAACGAAGCCAATTGTGCTCACAGGGACAGTCTTAGGTAGCTATGCTGCCGTGTACTCTTAAAGGTAGTAGACTAAGTTGTTCAATGTCCAGTTGAAGGTAGTACCTTAAGTTTACACTGACAGTTTCAAAAAATATTTTCCTGACAGGCAAAATGTATAGTTTATACACCCTGGAAAAGTCACATAGAAGTTAGGAGCATCAATAAATTTGGTGTTTATTACTGATGAATTTGTGCAGTCAGTCAATGTTTTACATTAAATGAATGTACTTGCATGATATCAAATTCACTAGGAAGTAACGATGTATGCTAGATTGAGTGGATTTTATGTTTGGGAGAAGCCTGTTTTTTATTATTTTGTCAGATGCGGTTGTGTGGAGAGGAAAAATATGAATATCTGATAACTTTTAGGTGGAAGCACTTACGTTAAAACTCGCTCAAGTTCCGAGCAGTCCATTCATGAGAGTTATTCCTAATATTATTTGAAAAACAAAAAATTTAACACTTCGAATATTTGTTAAAATCCGCATTCACGCAGATGATTTGTCAACATGTAGGATGTAAGGTAAATAATCAGATAACATGTAGCATGTCACTGTGTGCAGGCTCATGAACATGTGTCACCCGGACAAGCCCCAGCTATTCAAGGTCGAAGTGAGCCACTCACGCGCCTTGCTGCTGTCAGCGGTACACGTGTACTCCGCGTGCGACGTGATGCCTTGGACCTTCGATGAGACTGGGCCTGAATTTCCCACCCCTGAACAGAAGAAGGAGGTATCTGAGTTGCGTCTGGTCGCCCTTGCCCACACCCTCGACCCCAACACACTTCCTTCGCCACAGATGCTGAAGATGACGAACACCAAGTGGGAGGTAAACTGCGACGCCCATACACGCTTCTCTAAAACTTCAAGTTACTAGAAGCGTTTTATGAGTGCCGAAGTGACAAGAATAAAGACTTGTACCAACTTCAACTTTGCTGCCCAATCCACTAACTGTGCGATTTGTTTATAAAATATTGTATGTCTTGTGTGTGCAGTATTTTGCCAGCGATTTAACTCAGAACTCTTCTGTAAGATGTACCATCTCCTTGAGATGCTTTTTGTTCTAACTTCCGGCTGCAGAAAACATGCATTTTTGCCACTAGAATCTTTTCCAATGTTTCTCGTGGGCTTCAAAATGAATGTATGTAATCTAAAACATGACTTGTTCGTACTTCTTACATATGCATAGTATCGCTTAGTTAATTTCGATAAGATGTGAAAATTCTGGAGTTGACCGAGGTGGTCTCTACGTTCACAAGAACAGTACTACATCTCACGTTGTCAGATGCTGCACGTGCACTTTATTGCTTTAGGTGTATTCATCCATGTTCTGTATTGAGTATTTTGTGTTCCTGAGAAAAGTAAGCGATCTACTCCATTTCTCTTTTGTTTTCGGTTTTATGTTTTTTAAGACTTGCACGGCGATGATGGTTAATATTGTCTGATGTTCACCGTTTAAATATGTATATACATGGCTATAAATCTCGTTGTAGATGTTTTTGAGAACGTATATAGCGATCCTGCCTTTTCTTCATTAGCCTATGCACATATCTATAAAAGCCATCTTTGGTGAGAGGTGGCTCCTACTATTTCATCTGGATCTCCTCAATCGTGTTAAACGGTTCCTCTTCAATCAAAATTTCATAATTGAGAGTAAGGGAATATCGTAAAGTGGTGATGTCAGGTGCATAGGCAAAGTGCTGAAAAATTGTATTGTTTGTGGTTGTCAGGAATTTTGAAATACGGAGTGTCGTGTGAGCGTGAAGGTTTCTGATGTGTTGTAGAGGGTCACCGAAACAGGACTTGTCCTTGACTTGTGTTCGTCTATCTTCGAAGCGTTTATACGAAAGAAAGGTTTTCTGTTGGCACAATGCATCGTCATCAAAGGCTTGACGGAGCATACGATGAGTTTCTGCAGTAGTTTTTCAAGTTTGAAACAAAATTTGATACAGATTGTTTGTCGAGTCTAGTTCGTCACATCACTTAAACAAAACCTTATAAAATCACACAGAACAAAACATGACTACTCAGCTGCATGGCCTGCAAAGTGAGTATTGAAGCCTACTGTTAGACACTACCAGAGGCCTGAAGGGTTCTTCGTTCAGGTCCTGTGCTCTGTTCAAATTCCCCAAAATTTTGGGTGAAGAAAAATAACAAATAAATTATGAAAAGTGAGCATTTCAAAATCATGTGTCAATTAGTTTTACTTGTTCATAGAGCTCCAATTTATGAGTGCTTGTATGTATACCCAGTGGACTGGATTTTGCTGTTACATATTTATAGAACTTGACAATTTTAATTGAAAAGTTCTGTTCCGTGTCGTCTCTCATAAATTATGTACCACGTTTAATTTAACATTAGAGTTGAGCTGTGGTGATGGTGGTTACAGACGAGCCACATTGCGATGTGCGACTGGGATGCAGGAGAGCGGGCCATGATTGTGAAGGGAGCAGGAGGCAAGGATTGGGCCATCGTCATCGCACGCTGGACTGGGCTGAGACGTGGCGTCCCCGGCACTCACTTCAGGTCCGCTCTCTCACTCCCAGTGACGAGGGCTTCTTCGTCCAGGAATTGACATATTTAGCTTGTACCAGAGATGTAGCATGATTGTGTTTGTGTGTGATGCGTCATCATTTTGTGCTGTCAGGGGCATCACGATTTTATACTGTTAAGGTGCATTACCATTTGTGCCGTTAAGATGAATCATCATTTACTGTTGATGAGATTTTTTTACGCCTTTGATATGCTACATGTTTTCGTTTCTTTGAGATTCTTAACCTAAACCTAAATATTGAACTAATGCTTTTTCGTTACCACTACTTGAAAGCATTGGCCGTAATATGGTGTTCGTGGTCTGTGCCTACAGTTACGAATTGTTCGAGTAGATACCATAATGTGGTCGACACTAGTGGTACCGGTGTTAGGATACATGTACTAAATCTTGGACGGTCCCTAAGTAAACTTCTATTTTACGCAACCTTTCCCTTTCAGACGAGGAGTGCCTGGGAACTGTGGAGAGTTGTCCCTGCGTCTGCACTGCCCTGTTAACTCCCCAGCCGAGCAGATCTCCCTGCCGTACTCTAAATCCAAGTTTGACTTCCAAGTCAGGAGTTGCTGGATCGATCTCCATAACGGCACTGTGCTCGTGAGTAGCCTCTCTGTTGTGGTTCTCGTGTTGGTGTTTTGTCACCTTGTCCAGGTTGAAAATTCCTATACAGTATGATCCAAAAACAATTTGCCCAAATTTTGTTGTTACTTAGTGATATTTGGGATACTATTTGCATGAATATGATAAATGTTATGTTTGTTATTGCATAAACAAACAGAACATCTATCTTAGGTATGCAATTGATATTCTTTGTATAATATATTAGAAATAAAATTTTGGTTTACATTTATTAAGCTCACCTTGTATAGCATGATCTGTTTAGGTGTCGTATTCCTTTCAGATTTTATTCAATTTAATAATAGAAAATTTACTCCTGTCAAAAGATTTACGTTACTGTAAAGAGCTTGCATAATGCTCATGCGGAGCCCTCTCATTAATGAACACAAAGGTAAGCATGATAAATAAGACGAGTCCCAAATTATTGGTGATGGTGTCACGGCTCCCAACGTCGTCATGTCAAAACCCTTACACTACCAACAGTGAGTCACAGCGAGCTCTCACCATCTACTTTTAAGTTCAGTCACCGGATCGGACCGTGAATGCGAACACCTGTTATTTAGTAAATGAATGTGGCCAAGTACAGAGTAGTGTAGTGTGTTTGAGTTCAAGGAAGTTTTTTGTGGGGATAGTACTGTACTTGGAGGTAATTTAGAATAATTATTGCACAGATTAACCACTGAACTTGATAGTGTATAAGGAGAACAAATTATAAGTATTTAAAGCAAAAGAGAGGATAGTGATACTGTGGTGAAATAATGAGTGTAAACTTATGAGTGGGTGGGTAACGAACGCCTGAAATTTGTTACTGAATTAGGTGCAGGGAGGCTAGCATAACAGTGGAAATGTTTTTATGGGATGATAATTTAAAAAGATTTGTCTGGTGGATCCTTGAATTGTAACTAGAGAAAGATTGGCGAAATAAATGCAAACCGTTTATAAGTATGATTTGCATAAAGCTTTCAAGGAGTGCGGCACATAGAGGTTACACCAAAGGTTATATATAGTTAGGCGTGAGGACTGGAATGATCTGGACATATGACGTGAATAAATGAGTTGTGCACTGGTAAGGGAAAATGAAGTTTTAAGAAATTGTCAAAGATTTGCATGGATGGTTAAAAGGAGGTCACTGAGCTACCAGTGGAATGTCTGAAGACGTTTCTAGGGAGCTTGCATTATAAACTAATGAATGAAGAATGCTGTTACGGAGTACATTTGTGAGGTTGTGTTAGTGGATTTTCTGAGCAGGCGTTTTGATGCGAGAGAGGTGAATCAAAGATAACAATGCATGAGCTTAGTCTATCAACTTATAGTGCCGGGGTATGTAAATGGAACAAGTATGACAGTAATCATGCGAGTATCAGTATTTATCATAGTCAAGGAAGTGCTAAGGTAAATTACCACTAATAGAATTTGAATGGACATTGTACGCAAATTCTCAGGATACTAAAGAGCTTTATTTATACTGAAGCATTATGTTTAGTTCTGTGTGGTTTTGCATTAATGTAATAATATAGTTTCAATATAACGTCGCACTTGCAGGTTAAAGGTGAAGAGGAACAGTTCGTAGAGCACATCACTCTTGGCTTTGCCATCACAGTTCTACACGTGCTGTGCCAGCCTCGCATGGACAACGTTGACACCACTGACAGTTCCCCTGCCGTCACAAATGACCTCCCGAACCGCATCCCAGTGGAGCGACTTTCCCTGCTGACAGCCGCCGGGTTCTTCTGCCTCCTGTCGCCCACTAACCAGTACCGCCGACAGATGAGCCAAGCTGCAGTGGAGGCTGGCCGGTACAAGCGCCCACGCCGGTTTGGCACTGTGGGATGTGACTACCCGCTCCTGCTACCCATGATGACTGCGGCGTATGATGCCGGCGATGCTATCCAAGAGGCTGGCCAGAATGTAGGCGGCTCAGAGGGGGATGGTTTCATGGGTGCGTGCGGTGCCTGTGGTGGGTGTGGAGGATGTGGAGGAGGTGTAGCGTCTATGTTAGGACAGCGCCCCAAGTATTTGTGGGGCAACAGTCAATCTGGAACTGACAACCATGATGGTTGTGACTTGAATGGCGATGATGGAGGATTTGACGGCTTTGATGGGGGATGCACTAGCGTTGTCGGCCATGATGCAGGCTCGTGGGTAGGAGGCAATAGTGGAGGTAATGACAGCTCCCTCTTTTCGGCCCTCTTCGGAGGCGGCACTAGTAATACTGGTGGTGTTAGTGGTGGAGCTGATGGTGGTGGCGGTGGTGACGGCGATGGTGGATGCGGTGGATGTGGTGGTGGATGTGGCGGCTGCGGTGGATGTGGCTGTTAAGAACGCCATCGTAACAATGGTGTGGATCGAGGGCTTTGTTCGTGACACCGCAGTGCAGACTGTAGCTGTCTTGTGTTGTAGCCCGTAGGAGGCATCCTCGATGTTGCATGCATTCTGTGTAGGACAGGCGCTTGCCAAATAGCACGTTATGATGTAGGGTTCTGCCGCTAGTGTACCATGTTAGGCTTCGCAGCTGCGTGGCTTGTGCAGTGCACCACTTGCCATGTCTAGATCATGACGCGTAGTACTAATAGTAATATCCTTGTGTGCTGGTACGCAAGCCTAGGTAAGCCGTCAGGCTTTGCTGTCTCAGGTAGCTTTAAGTGTTGCGTCGTGTAGCTGCACTTGTCTCACGCTTTCAAATGATCCTGTTTTGCGGATCTCAAGTGTGAGTCTGTTTCAGTTATTTGTTGTGGCGCCGTAACTTGTCTAGTTTTGTAGTGCAAAATGTGCCACAGTGTTTGGAACTAGCCAATATAGCTTATCTGAACTTTCTGAGAAGTGCAGTATTCTGCTTCCATCGTGAATTTTATCAAATTGAGATGTGGTCAAATTTCAGCACGGATACCATGTATGAATATCTCAGCATGCGGCTTGCAGCTATTATGTACGGTAAGCAATCTGTTTTTATATAAGATAAAATGTCTTTCTGTTAAATATTTATTTTTTGGAGTGTGTAAATTTGATCTCAAGAAACCGTATATCCTGAAATACTTTTGCTATCACTTGATGAGGAATGACCACATGTATTTGATGTGCTCACTTCATCGTCCAGTTGTAAGCTTACTCACGAAATTTGCGTGTGTTGCAGCCTTCAGGTGCTGTAAGGTCAGGTAATAGATTTACTTCCGATGCTCGTGCTCGTAATCTTGTCTTGTTCGTCTTTTTTGAGGGGAACATGAGCGTATCATCAAATTAAAGACGAGGTAATATTAAATATAGACTGTAAATTACTTGTTGGGAAGGGTCGTTGATAAAGCTTCGTCAAGTTCTTGTTCGTAAATTTTACAAAAGTATTTTTTTAACTGGTTAGGCTTTTGACACAGCGTGTTTGTATACTTAAGAAACGTTTGATCAAATTATGTAGCTTTGCTATTATTATTATTTGGCTAAAGTCACAATAATAATTGAGCGTTTCGCTGCAAAACTAAACTCGTTACGTTTATTTTTCTCTCTTTCGTTTCTCAAGGACAGTTTCATTCCTCACAAATTCCATTGTAATTCTATACGTGTCATTTCCATTATTTTTATATGTACAAATATTGAAACTGAATTTCCTTTGCTAGAGTAGGGGTTCTCAGCCACGACCTATTTCAGGCTCTCATGTAGGTGGGAAAGGGAACTGCATGTCAATGTGTTAGTGTAGAAAATCTGTAAATTTTCAATGTTAAATGCATGTTCATTAGAAGTATTCTAATACATTTTTTGAAAGGAGCATCAAAATTTTGATAGGAGTCATTGCTGCAGAAAAGGTTGAGAGCCAGTTCGCTAGTTTTTTCCTCGGTATCCATAGCGCACCATAACATTTTTTTAATGTCAAATGGTCCATCGCGGATGTTTTGTTGCATTTTTTTGTGGAATAATTTTCTGTGGCCCATTAGTACAATTACCCTAGTGAAAAAAAAAACAAAATTAACTGAAGAGAGAATTGAGAACTTGTTCTCTAATAACCTAGTGGAAATAAAAGTCTAGTTCAAGACCTCAACCATATCTCTATTTACTGCGTCGCAAGTACTGTGCATACTGTGTAGTTATGAACGATTCAAATTAACTAAAAGAGAAGCTAGGATACGAGTTCTTACATTGTACTAGCCTTAGAACAATTAGTTAATGAATGGAGATTATAGATAGGTCTCTGATCAAGACATGTGGCTGGAGTTGAGATATCGTTACTGACCTGGACAATATAATTTAGTGAGAGTGCGAACGTCACTTAGAATAAGTTAAACTATTTGAAGTGCGTATAACTCGACTGCGTTCCTATTCTGCTACCCATGAAGTAACAGGATTGGAGTGGATGCAAGTTTAACTCACCAATGATGTGCGTCAGGTCGAGTGTGTTGCGTTCAGATGTAAAGCAGCTTCCACAGGCTGGGCCGTGAGTATCAGTGCTACCGACAATACCGCATCCACAGAGGTACCTTGCTTTTGGCCCTACAAACCCTACTATTTGCTCACGTCATTTTTAATGATGGGAAAAAAGTTACAAAGGACAAGAAGCTTCTGAGATTGCGTATAGTAATACGCCTTACTTTCCATTTATAGTACTCGTTCAGTGGCTGTATCAATGAAACCCCTACTGGAAATTGAGGACTTTTGCTCACAAAATGGTATTTGACGTTTCTACTCGTGTGTGGCATCACTGGTAATGAGAATCTGTTGTTAACTTTCATTTATGGATTACTTTTTCGCTTACTTTTTGTTTTGTGCTGTGTGTAGCCTGCGTTTACCACACGCTCCGCATCTTATTCTAGTGTCTTATTGTCCAGCTTGTCTCTTGTCTTTCTGTTGTTTTTGAGAGCATCTACTGGCATCGTCAAAACGCCTAGGATGCAACCGCTTTGGTAAGTCCTGATAAGGCTATTCTTTATTTTTATCGCCAAATATGAACGCCACGTAATTCAGTTTTACTTTTTTAGTATTTTCTTGACGTGTCACTGTATTCCCTAGAATATAAACATTCGTGTGATGGACTAGAACCGCGAGAAAATTGGAGGAACTTTTACTCCTCCAATAATGTCAGGTCGATTGTGTCCAGTCTAGTTGTAAAATTGCTTTTACAATTGTTACAGGCTTGTGTCGATTTATGACACCAAAGTTTTTCCCTGTGCGTAAACCAAGCTGAAAAATTGCTCTTTTTCGCAACAATTTGATATTTTCGTATAACTATTAATAAGTGAACGACGTGCTGTATATTTCTATAATAAAAAAAATTGAAATTTTTAAGTTAGCTTTGGAACTCGAGCGTTGATACTTGAAAGCCTTGTGTGTGCAGAGCGTTAACGTGGAGGTCCATTAATGTAAATTGCTGACTTTTTTCTACAGCAGGTTACTGGACGACCGAGCCAAAACTGATGCTTTCCCGTCGACACCACACGTTGCCCACTCGTGCCTTGAGGCAAGCAGTAGAGGAGATCATAGAGAACACGTTTAGCTGAACATCTCCTTTACTTTAATGAGCATTACCCTCACGCTCTCCACCTTCACATGTAACAAATATGTTTCAACTTGATCCTCTGTTTATATTTTCTAATGTGCAATATTACAATAAGTCTCTTAAAAAGCATTGGTTTTGGAAAATATGTTGCAGCTTTCATGTAAGAAAATGTAATTAAAAATTCATTGTATCACTGATTGTGCCTTAGTTGGCTCATCTGTGAGCGTGATCGAACTTTCCAAGAATTGTTAGTTCGTACGTTCCTTCATGGGCCATGAAATTTTCTCAAAACGAACTTTTAGTTCATTCTTCCAAATGGTTTCGACAGATTGTTTTAATAGCGTTGTTGTAGCTGCCATGTTCAGTGACGCATTCAAAGCCTTGCCTTCCTGCTTGTCATTGTAGTGATTTAAGTTATAAAATGATAGAAAAAGGTTTGGTTCTTCATGGCTCAAGGCCACCTCGCGTGCTGCACGTTACTCATGTTAGTATATGGAAAAGAATAACGGTTCTCAACTTCAGCTGCTAGGGCTTCACCTTTTAAGAAGCATGAGTCCTGCAAGCATAACTACAATGTGTCTGCATACATCGTAATCAATTTTTTCATTTTAGAGCCAGGAATAAACATAGGTACCAGGAATGACAGATTTGTAAGCAACAAGCTAAGAAAATACGGGGTGCGGCAACATGACTTCCTTTTTTTCAAAGCAAAGCGCTTTGGAAAAGGTAGTAATGTTATCGCATCCTATATAAGTAAACTTTATATTTTATGAAAGAAGCTTATATAACCATTTTTCACGTACCTCAACAGTGATGTTCCACGTAATAGCATTCCCGAGAGGCGGATGTACTCGTGACGTTGATGTAGATGTAACTGCTTCACGTAGAGATGCTATGAAGCTGAGCTCTGCATCCCACGGTGCAGTGATTACGAAACACTGCAGTTTTGGGAGCTGTTCCAACTGGAATTGTAATTGCCGAAGGCGATGGGCAAACGAGTTCGTTTTTCTCACTCGCCAAGTTTCGTCCTGATGAGGTCTGGCTGGCTTCACCAAACCTCTCACGTCACCTGACTTTGTACAGAGAAGCGCCCTGCATCTGTGGCTGTTGCTTTAGGAGCCCCTGTTGCCACTTTTGGACGCTGCTCACACCTGTTGCAGCTGCAAATTTCAAGAAGTGCGTAAAATCAGTGAACTGCAGATTTTTTCTTCGCTTATAAGTCTTCAAGGAGAAACTA
Source organism: Trinorchestia longiramus (assembly GCA_006783055.1). Classification (NCBI taxonomy): domain Eukaryota; kingdom Metazoa; phylum Arthropoda; class Malacostraca; order Amphipoda; family Talitridae; genus Trinorchestia; species Trinorchestia longiramus. The sequence continues at coordinate 29,101 of VCRD01004323.1, forward strand.
TCTCACATGGCAGTGAATTACTTCGTATTTTTAGAGAAACAATTACAGTGCATGTATTTTTGCATGTTACTCATGTTAATGTATGCGTTTGTTCATAAGACACTGCATGTGCATGATTCTAGAGGCTTGAGGGACAGGAATCGTGCTGGATATTGTGTGCTTATTATGTTGTATATATCATGGTAAACTTGAGTTTAAAATCTTAGGATTGGTCTACGACTGTTCAAACTGTGTGTAGAATTTTGAAAATTCTCGTTTCAATACGGATTTCCTGTGAGCAGCTTGTGTTTGGACTGAATGTTCTTGTGGGTGAACTGCTCGTTTGCTGTTGTCGCTGCATGCGCTCGAGCTCAACATTATTTAAGCATTAGGCTATGTTTCATTTGAAGTGTTTTTCCGGCACATACAAGGCCAACCAGACTCGTAAGGGTCAAATATTAGAATGTTCTCGTTGGTGTTTCTTCAAATATGGCTCCCAAGTGATGAATCGAGCGTACATTCTCTGTTCATTACATTCATTCGCCAAGTATTGCCCATACTTGGGGAAATAAATCCTATACAAAAGCGTTTAAATTGTCGCAGGAGGAATTCCCAAATAGCTTCCTCCGCGTAGGGATGTCAGTGTTCTGATGAAGTCAGGCATTTCATTTCATTAAAAGTGACAAACTCGAAGGAACTAGAATGCTTTCAAGAGCCAGATTTAAGTTGCTGGAATTTTTTATGTGCCCATATTTGTATTACTAGGCAACAAATGGACTATTTTTAAGGCCCAGTGTAATAACGCCAGCCGTTCTATTCGATTTGATTTTATTTCTACCATTGTTCTTACATAAATAAACTGGTGAGATTGAAAAGCAAAAGTAACTCGGCTTGCTCTAGTGGTGTGATGCAAAATATAGTTTTGTTGTTTAATAGAAAGAAAACGATAGTAATTTTTGCTTAGAAAAAATTGTTGATTGAACTTGAGGCTGCCGAAGATAAAAATAGATGCGCTGGCTGTAAGGCAAACAGCCTGTTCGAGGAAATTACGCTACGAATTTAACTATAACGTAGCTAACAATAAATTCTACTGGGTTTGTGATAATCCAGCTAGTATTAGGGTTTTGCATCCTCTGTATCTGAAAGTATACATAGTGTCCCAAAGAAAATCAATCTGCTCTTTGTCTACCCATTACTAGAGCGAGATTAGACTAGGAGTGAAGCTATCAAAGATTTCTATTCTGACAATTTTCTTGAATTCTCTGTTATTTTCTTTTGTATCTTTTTTAATAAACATTTAAAGCAAAACAAAATGTGTGAGTAATGGGCAGTCAAAAAGTGAGCACATTTTTGTGATACTCCATAGTTTTTTTAGGACACTGTGTATTCTGTACTGCACCCTGCGGGCAGCATAAATGCCTCCATCTCCCGCATGCAAACCTCCTTGTGACTCTAAATTAAGCAGCGCTCAACTCACTGCGTACCTTTGATCACAAATCGGTGTATTTACTATAGTATTCATATGCATAATTTTGATAGGATTTCTATATTGCGGCCACTAACTTAATAGACGCTGTTGATGGTGTCAATCTACGCGTTTTTTACGATATTCTATACAAAATGGAACCGTTTTGTTAGCTCTATCGTAATGTTTTCCACACGAATGAATTTTGTACATTCTTTGATTGACATTCGAATCTACTTAAAAATCTTTTCCTTATGTACGGCAAAGTTTTTATTGATTGTTTCCCTCAAATTTCTAAAATGAAATTGCTTATATTTTACCAACTTCATCAATCCCAAAGTTTTTGGCACTTCATTATTATTCTTTGTATATACTGTATCTCTGTCATACTCTCCTTCGTGAGAGATACAGGCTCTGTGTTGAGAAGGACACCTTCAAAACAAGGCTTGTTGACCGTGTCTCGCTTAGTAAAGGCGTGTTGCATCTCACTACGATGAACTTCAGGATTTTCCGTTACTTCGTTTTTGCTTTGTGAAATATTTTATGGATTCAAACCTAGTTAGTTATTACTTTATCTTTCATTCTAGGTTGAACTATTTTAGTGATTCCTATTTCTTCATTCCGGTACTATTATTACCATTATTATTCATATTATTAAGTTCTATCTAAATTCATCGTTGCTATTATAAAAATTTTATTGTTTCCTTCGTTCTTATGAAATGGCTTGGCTTTCGCTTTTATAAGTAATCTTCTTTATAGGTTTCTTTTACTTGCGTACGGTATGCAAAACTACATTCCCAATTCTAAACTGTATTACATTCCCAATCCTAAACTGCATCAGCTAAACTTTCATTTATTTCAGTATTTTACGGTTAAATATAGCTTCCTTATGCATTGATACCGAGTATTGTCACCACTCATTGATAGTTTTCATACATGATTTTAATCGAGCCGTTCATTTTTATCTCCGGGTCCATGTTTTCTTGGAGTGAGCATACAAATTAATCTTGAGCATTTACCACGTTTTCCACGAATGTTAAGGGATTTCTTTTTGTTGTATTTCCCTCGAACACACGCCTCTGTCAACTTATCATTAATAGCAATTGTTCGAAATAATTTAAATGTATCAAGTTATCCCATAATTTTGAAGATTTTAAAGAAAGAAAACAAGTTATCAAATTGTACGTTTTAGTGAAATTTAATATAGTTATGTTTGTATATGTTTTTTCATCTACTCAGCATTTTAATCCCATTGGTACAAAACTGTTTCGGTGTCTGTGATGAGAATTCTAAATGCTAGTTTCAACTTTCTAGTGGCTTTTGAGACTTTAATTATTGAATTGATTTTGTAAACTGTGGAACAAAGAGTAATCTAAAAAAGCAAGGTTGGGGGAATAAAGCGGATGAGAGACTCTTGGAGCACAGTTCTCCTCTCTTCTGTGGCGTGATCTTAGTAAAAGTGAGGTCGTACATTGTGCTGATGAAACACCACTTCTTTTCCATGCTCAAATACATGTCTTTTCTTTTAAAATAATCGTCTCCACGCTCCTCCATAGGCTAAGTGATTACTTCCAATCGCTTCAGCTACAGAATTCCCTTTCTTAACTCGTGAAAGATTAAGTGCTATAATGTTGCTGAAATAGTTCCATCTTGAAAGGATCGTAATTAGAGAAATTTTAATTATATCCTACAAAATAACATTTGATTATTTTAAACACTTGATACCATGGAATATCGAAAATATTGGTAAATTTTGGAAACAATTAAAATGGCATATTACTTAAGAGTAGACGTAACGATTTGCGTTGAACAAACACGATCTCAAATTCTAACTTTATATGGCAGAAGTTCCTGGATGACTTCTTTTCTATTCTCTTTGAAGCGTCCCACCATTATTTTCTTCTTGAAGCGTCCTACCCTCATTTTCATCTTGAAGCGTCCCTACCTTATTTTCCTCTTGAAGCATCCCGACCTCATTTTCCTCTTGAAGCATCCCGACCTCATTTTCCTCTTGAAGCATCCCGACCTCATTTTCCTCTTGAAGCATCCCGACCTCATTTTCCTCTTGAAGCATCCCGACCTCATTTTCCTCTTGAAGCATCCCGACCTCATTTTCCTCTTGAAGCGTCTCACTCTTACTTCCTCCCTCCATGAAGACTGCATCTATTACTGACCTCTTGATCTCATTCATTTGATATTTCAACGAAAGATGATAGCTCTGTCTGCAGGGACTGGATTTTTTTTGAAATCTTGTAGGTAATTGTTAGTTTTAGCTGTGCACAAATGCATAGGTGCTTTATTTGTTTCTAAGTTGCTTTTACTGCTTTAATAAGGGTTTTAATATTGTTAATTGTTTAGTGCTTACGAGGGCGGATACTAATTGTTTGCCTGATAGTTTAACAACATTTTTTAGCTATCGTTTCGGCAAAACATTTCACTTCGCATTATTCGTTCGAATAAATTTACAAGTAATAGTAAAATACTCTTCCGTGCAATAAGATAGTTTTTAGATGATTAATCAATGCGAGATTTCTTAAAACCTAAGAATAACTTCTAGGATTTGTACATGAATTCCATTATGTTGCCACAAGTAGTAGGCAAGATTTTCTGAGTATTTTAAGACTGCATCCAGTTATGGAAAGTAACAATATTAGACATGCAAGTCTGGTATTGGCTTTGATGTCTTAAGTCTGAACTAGATCGCCTTGTTTTTCTTATCTTTGTGTGAATCTTTGAATACAGTACAGTAGAATCTCAGTTCTCGACTATAATCCGTACCAGAAAACTGCTTAAGAACTGATTTGATTGAGTTCCGAATCTTTTTCTCATAAAAAATAATGTAAAAGCAAATAATCCGTTCTCGAGCCCAAAATGAACAGTTATATGTGTATCACTAAAAATCTATATATACATAGGTATATAATAATGAAAAATCAAAATTCTGACATAAAACAACTTAATTTGCATAAGGAAAAAATAAGAACAATTATTTGTTACTAACGGTTATTTAGAAAGTCATTTCGTGGATATGGTTGACTTCGGTATGTCATACCGCACAGCGAGGTCCGACACCCGCATTCCGTTTTCATGTTTTGCTATGACTTCCTTTTTTATTTCAATCCTTGCTCGCGAGATTTTCCTCTTAACTTTATCACTTAAACTCTTCTTAGGAGGCATGATTGAAGGCTAAGCAACACAGCAATAACACGCGGAGAAACGTATGTTCAGCATTAATGAACGGAGAGATAACTTAAGCGGCAGTGTGAGTGAATAGCAACTAAATCTTTCCTCGGGGGACGCCGTGCTCAGCCTCTCGGGCTCAGTCGACTGCGATCGAGTCGACTCGGGATGCTAAACAAACTGCGCGCCACTCTCGGTTTGCTTGAGTTCTGAATTTTTTGTCGAGAACGGAGGGAAATGTTCGAATTTTATGGTCGAAAACCGATTTGTACGTGTACAGAAACGTTCGAGAACCGAGGTTCCACTGTATTTTCTTGTGCAAATTTCTTCGTATCTGGTTATTCTTTCCTTTCCATTTTGCTCCTTCTTTTGAAATGTTTACGATCTGGAAACGTGGGAAACTTTGTGCTGCTTAAATCTAGTCTCCAATATGACTGGATATTGGACCACTCGAAGAAGATGCGCTGAAAGATGTTGTATTCTGTGGGAGAACTCGTCTTTTCGGCTAACTTCTGCCTGAAAACCGCCGTTTCTGTATTGTCTTCATTTTTTTCGTCGGTGCTAGATTCTTTCGTTTCGCAGGAGTGCAGCTTGTGACGTTGTATCTTGCAAGATAACATGAATGTGAATGTCATCTTATTTGTGAAGGAAATAAATCTGAGCGTTGTATGCGACAGGTGCAGCTGGTTCCTCGGTAACGTCGGAACTTTGCGAGTGGTCGACGAACACTTGATTTTCTGATGTAATATTTTGTAGCTTGTTTCATTCTTACTGAATAGTCAGAAGGTGCTAATTCAATCTATTTATTTTTGCTAGTAGTATAAAACATCGGTTGTTCCTTCTTCTTTGAATATTATTCAGTCCCTCTTCTCTTTCAATGTTATTTGGGCCCTCCTCCCATCTCTCCTTCTTATATACCAAGAGGCGAAGATGACTTGGCAGTGTTATGATCCATGGTTTCATTTATTTTGCATGGTGCTTAAGAAGGAAATTCGTTTCCGTTCACTAATGTTGCATATGGTTAAGTCTACTAATGACGCTTGAAGTATAGTGCTTGTAGTACTGTTAATGATATTAATATGATTCGTTTCTTGTATTATAATCAATGTCTGGTCGTGCCAATGAGATATTTCACTTTATTTCGATGTACCCATGCTGCACTGAATAAATATTCTAGTGCTGGTTCTGTATATTTAAGCATGTCCCTGAAATACAACTAATTTATTAGAGGCTGTCATGGTTTTCAACGTCCGAGGGGCAGCAGAAATTCTGTAAATGGGCTTGAAGGTATATTTTATGTGTAGGAGAACAGCGTTCATTTACATCCCTACGTTTCTGCTCTGGAGTTCCCATATGAGATTTTATCGAAAAGTGAGATATTACATGATTACTGGCTGCCGAAATGTACGTGTAGGTGCAAAATAGAGAAAATTTGTTGTTGACAAAAGTAGATAGATCAACACTGCCAGTATTAAAAGGAATAGCTTACAATTTCACGTGAATTTCAGTGCACTGAACAAGGCTATCTCTCCAGGTATTTGGAAAAGCTGATATTCCTCGTTGCTTGCTGGAGATTTGAATTCTTTGGGCAAACGAGGACGTTCATGATGTATGCCCTCGCCAGCATGCATAAGGCGTTCCTTGGTGTACCCATCACTGAGTCAGCTACGCTTATTGTAGGATTGTGATTTTCTTTTGAATGTTGGTAGACTTGGATTCTGTCCAGTTCAGTTTCACGCTGTTCACACTCATCGAACTATTTGTCGCTTCATAAGAAGGACTTGAAGGAAAGTTCAACGCCAAAGAAATTTTACTTTTATGTTTTTTATTTCTTATGTTCTTGAGCGTGTTCAGATTGATGATTTTGGTGTGACTTCTGATTCATAATTCCATATAGTTTTATTCCAGTTATTCGTGATGAGAAAGAACTAATAATTTTGAAAGTTGAATTTATTTTATTACCTGGCAGACAAGACGAATAAACTTCGTGTCTTCTTTTCTAGAATGGAAAAACTGATGGTCTACTTTTGGGCTGTAATAGTACTCATTTTCCACTGAGCAAGAATAACAATTTCTGTTCTATGAATGCGGTGTTAGTCCAATGGTGATGTGACCCATTGATATCTTCTCATTTCTGCTACTTAATTTTCAACTCGACCCGCATTGAGTGGGCAGAAAAAGCGAGCTGATGAAATTCAACCTTCTCTAGGCGCTGCGAATTTTCCTCCAGGTATCCACTTCTTTAATGGGATGTTGACGTGGATTTCCTACTAAATAATAGGATACAGTATTGTTGATCATCGTTTGCGTTGTCCCATTTTATTGACTCTGTCTACTCTCTGCAGAATAGGAGTTAAATTCTATTTTGAGTTTAGTTGGTTTCGTACTAAACTGAGTTATTTTTCTGCTTCCACCATTTACTTCGGAGAAAATTTTACGTGTGATGCATCATGATGTTGTGTTCGATGCAGATCGCTTCATGGTAAAGCATCTTCATTCACTTGCATCGTTGTGACCGCGGTGTGTTGGTGAAACATATTCAAACTCTGAAAGCTCGAACTTAGAAGTTGAGGTAAATTTCCCATTATTTCCCATGTTCAAATTTATTCTTGTCTGCTTACTTGTAAAAGAAAGTAATAACCCTTGCTCAGTAATAGAATAAATTGGACCATTTCTTTTTACAAAAGTGCCGTTATGGGTAATTAAACTGCCACCCAGGCCTCCAAGAACTTTGCTATTCTATCAGTTTTTGTAAATCCTCGGTGTATAAATTTCGAATTTTTATTTTTATTCTTGAGCCGAGTGAGGCCGGAAGCTTTCGAATAATATCGAATATGTGCGCTAAGAAGTTATATTTTATGCATTTAACTATGTATTAAACTCGTGGTTTTAGAAGACCTTGAGTCATATTTTTGTCATTCTTATACATATGTTCTAGTTCTGTTCTAGCCCTGTTAGTTTGACTCCCCACGACATTAAGGGCGAAAAGTTGTAAAAATTATTATTGCTTCAAGCAAAATTATGAGTCTTCATAATTCACGAATCATAAATTCAAGTGCCAAAGTATTGACGCTGCTCACTGGAGTCGATGATTGCATTTTTCTTTGGCAAAATAATTCGTCAGGGCTCTGAAAGAGCCAGAAAGTTTTACTAACAGAAAAGCTTGCGTGATTCTTAGTGATATTTTAGCACACGTATTATTATCCTATGAATATTATCGAGTTCATTCATACCGTCAAGTAAATTTTTCTTGCATGGTCATCAAATTTTGAATTCATTGTACAGCTCATGTTGTGGTCAAATTTTGTCATCAAATGCTTGTTGATCTACGAGGGTGGGCGAGTAAACTCCGAACTGGGTGCTGATGAGTCTGAAGCAATACAATTTATTCGACTCGAATTGACAGTATGTCCCGTAAGGGCTGAAAAAAGTTCAAAAAACCGCTCATAATACTGCTCGCAAAAAGCCACAAAGCTGAGGGATATTACCTTATCTAGAGTTAGCAATCAGTAGTGTTCTGTAAATCATTAGTATGTGATCTCATTTATTCTTGAGAAAAATTATGCTGATGATTGACTCCCGAGTATTTTGTATCGAAATCTAGTAAGTGTCAGGAAATACCTGTAAAAGCATTATATTGTTCTTTGTTGGCCAAATATTTTATTTATGTGTAGAGGAAAGTGTCGTGCATATATCTTTATGTATCAAACCTGAGGATCTCCCGTGTTTCACCTGCCACCTGGCGGCTGCACCAAAAATTAAAATTTCATTTTAAGTCTTTGAGTTTGTAGGAGCATGATGTTCTAGAATACGTCCATATATTGAATTTGCTATTAATGACTTTTTAACGAATCTTTTCCTTATTCTCTCCACTGTCGCTATGCATTTACGTTCCGTTGTTTATCCAAAAATTATTGCTATCGATTATCATTTACTTTTTTTCCTTATTACAGTGCAGAACGTGGTGAGCTCTCGGTCATTGGTTATATACTTGTGCTCTATGTAGAAGGCGATCAGTGATCTATTTTCTTCGGAGGTCGTAGATTGCTTTTATGTTGTGTTCGATGGACGCTAATTGACCAGGTGTGGATTAAAGTGGCGAGTTGCGTGTGGCCTTCCATTAACCGTTCATATGTTCGAAGTCAAGTCTGCTCTTTTGGGAACTCTCCAAGCAAAGCACTGAAGGGGCTTGATTTTCGGAGTATTTTAGGGCCACAGTACTCCCCTTAGGTTCTTGACTTCTTTGATGGTTCTTTAGCTACCAGGGTCATATTTATCAATATTACTTACGAAAATCTTGGTGAAATTACTTTTTAATTATAGTGATGTTTAATTTTTAATTTTCAAAGTTGTTAATAATGCATTATTCAGCCTTACGAGGCTAACAAAAGGAATAGTGTAAAAATCATGATTTTGCAAAAGTTAATCTCGCGATTAAATCTAATTCACCTTCTGATCTATTAGATGTGTATATATAATTTGATACGAAAAATTTATATGGTTTAATGGTGATGCATTTAATAATACTGAAAATTACAGCAAGTCGCAGGCAAACATGGATTCTTAGTGTTCACTAAATCCAACTGCATTCTCTCCAACAGCCTACCTTACAGCAAACTAATACGTGATATCTAAAAAAATTGTATGCGTGACATCGTGAGTTCATCTACGTATATAAGTGTATCTCCATCTCTCTATATATGCGTGTCCGCCCCACTTTTTCCAATCTATTGCTGAAGTAAAATTATTGAACTGTAATCAGAAGTATCTACTATACGTATAATACTGGATAGTTCCCGTAGAAATTCCCTGGTTTAGATTTGACAAATTTAAAATATTATAAAGACAAATGTATTAAAGATTTAAGGCGAGTTACTGTTTTAAATGAGCATTTTTTATGAATCGAAACTTCCGTTCTGTATCTTATCTACCGATAACAAGACCGTGTAAGAGAAGAAGGCTAATAACGGAGGAAAATGGCGTATTTTATAGTAATCGGGTGCCCTTGGTATCCATAATAAAATGCTTATCATACATGTATACCCGCTCTGATTTTAGTTCAATAATTTTTCTTTAGAAATAGATATGATGTAATGGGACGGACACACGTATGGAGAGATGGAGATACACTATTATATATGTAGATGGTAAACCTTTGCAATATTCAAATAGCAGGGTGCTCCTTAGATTTCTATATACAGTAATTGGACCACAATTTTAAAAATGAACATGAGGGATAAGAATGCACCGGGAAGAATGTAGTCTTCAAATTGAAAGATATGAAGTAGAAGGCAACAAACTTTCTAAATTTCGCGCATGAAAGCCAACGCTGTTCAACCACGTTACGGACAGGCTGCCTAGATCCTTGTTGGGTCATGGCTGACGAAAAATAGGCCATAATCAAGGACCACTATAAACAGGACGTGCACCACAGTACAGTAAAGACTAGTAGGAGCACTTGCAAATGAGCGGAATTTCAACGTCATGAAGTTCTGTGCCGTTCAGTGACGTACGCGCAAGTCAACCAATCATGGCGCACAAGTTCAAAGGCCAACGGTCACTTTGTCAAATTTATGCTGATTTCAATGGAATACAAAAAAATGTGAAACATCTTGAAACAATGGTCTAATGCTGGTGTGTCGCATTCGCTACTAAATAAATACATATAATTTAGATATGAATTACGAGATGTAATAGAGTGTAAAGATAGAATTAAACAAACAATGCACATGAGCATAAAAATTATTAGGAATATCTTGTTTTTCTCTTTAATTTGATTGTAGCTCTGCTTCTACCATTGAAATTCCATTTTCATACTCACAGTGATATATACTATTGAATCAATACTCTGGGATGCTCTGAGTGCACTCAGTTCATGCATAATAGAAGATGCAAAAATAACTTCATCGGTCTTGATATTTGCTATGAGAATACGATAAATTAAGACCAAAAAATTATAATTTTCATATTACAGAGAAGTTATAATTTTCTAGATCGAGTAACACAGAAAGGAGTTTCAGTCCAACAAGTTGAAGTCTGTCATTTTTCTATTATTTTTCTTTCAAACTACATAACAGAAAAGTCATATGTACTTGTTCCATAAATGTTATTAAGTGAGGTTCATGAATACAATATTAGACAGGTTTGTTAATATTGGCACTGAACATCTCAGGCCCACTTCGTTGTACTAGTGTTAAATTGGTTTAAACGTCATTTGATCCTATAGGTCTTTTAGGGAACGAGTTATTTTTCTGTAGTAATTATTTCGTGGGTGATGTTCTTCGAAGGAAGTGATACGATCGTCTCCGTAGCTTGCAGATTTATTCATGAACACGATCAAAATTAGAACAGAAATTGGGGCCGAGATCGAAGACCAAAACTGAGAACTTGAAATCCGTAAACCGAGACTGGAACTGAAACTGAAACTGCCCGAGTAAGGACCAATAAGTAACTCGAAATAAATAGAGAATTTAGCAAGAAGAATTAATATCATGAGACAACATTATAAGACAACTATTGAGTAAAACACTAAGGCATCGTACCTAATTAGCTAGCAGCCAAAGAAATACAAAATGCGATGCAGATAGGCAGTTTCTACCCGAGGCCATGAAATTTAATAACCGTATCAAAATAGCTGCTTGATCTTTCAGTACGCTCGTCATAAAATACTCGAACGTAGAGACTTGAGTGAGACGAAATTAGACAATGAATTTGATTATTATTCAAAACGTTCTATATTTGAATTAATTATAAACCTCAGAGTAACGCAAATCAAAGCACGACAACTTCAAACACAATTCATATCGTTTGAATGAAAACATAAGCACAATGAAATGAGATGTTTGCCATACAATCTGTCAAGTACGCATGGTATCAAAACTGCATCAAAAAGGAAATCTTAAACCTGCAAAGGAACATCTAGGCTCAGCAAAAAGACACGTTCAAAGAATATCTAGTACGTGTGTGAAATGCAAAACTCTCTAACACATCGTAAATACATAGAAACTTACCCGTCAGAGAGACTGAAAGCGCGAATAAAATTGCTGTTCACTGGGTAACGGTTGCGAGGAAACTGACGGGCACTTAGCCTATAGGCTCGTGGTTGACTATGGTGTTCTATAAACGAGGGTTACAATTTGAAGTTGTAACTACGATTGAATTTTTAACTTCAAAATACTAGTTTCAAATGACATGAAACGTATAAATATTAACTCCAAAAATATTACTAAAATACGTTATATTTTTCTATCGACTCTAAGATCATTCTAGATTAATTACGATATTTTCGAGGTACTACAGTCTCGTGGCCGAGTGGTTAGAGGAATGGGAGTAAAATAGGGGAGATCTAGTTATCGCTGGTTCAACTCCAGCCGTGGGTTTGTGTTTTCTATCATATCTGCATTCGAAGCCCCGCCCCTCCAAAAAATTTACCAATCAGCGCGTAGTCTAATTCCACGTCTTGGATGACGTCACCACCTGATAACCGTCGTTTGGGTGGTCATTGCCAACTACCCCATGTTCTCTTACTTTTCTTTACTGCACTGTGACGTGCACCGCCATGTAGCTGACTACGGTAGCGGAGGCCAGTTCACTAAGCTGAGTTTGCCACCATCTGTCACAGTGCGAACATTGTCGTAGTCTGTCGCTCGGTTTGAATCGGACATTGTTGTTTGTTTCGAGGCACGTTGCTGCATTTCTGAGTGGATACTGTTTGTTTACAAAGTTTATTACTAATTATATGTATTAAAAATGCCGAACAAGTGTGTGGTTGTGTGAACAAATGAAATCCCTCCCAGTATCTTCAATGTGCCTGCTTCATGTCTGCCATCTCCAAAACCTGCACCTCGCCCGGCGAAAGTTGAAGACCAACAACTGAGGTATTTTCTTCAGAAGGATAAAATTACTTCATTTGATGCTTTCAAACCTGAACGTAACCTGCAGATGCAGTATAAGAACATGATTATTTCAAGATCGAAAGAAAGGCTTGTGTGTTTGTTCATAAACGGCTACTTCAGTGAGTGCAGCCTGTCTGTGATTGTCGAAAACAACCCCACTTGTGTTCCCCACTAACGCTCAGTGCGTTCAAGAACGGCATTAGTGTACCACTGTTTAAGACACTTCATCCCAACAATGGTTTGAGATCGTATACTCAGTTCGACGAAACTGTGCGCTTGGCAATGCACTATGACATCCCGTTTGACAAAACGATCCAAAATGTTGTCACTCTTCTTCGAGCTCACACATCAGCCAGTGTCCTCACCGAGAAGGAGAAAAAGTTGGTATTTTTGATATATCAGTTGGAACTTTTATTACAGGAGCAGTTTTCCATGAATGATTATTGTTTTGCTCTTCAATCATACTCAAAGTATAATTATGAACAGCTCACAGATTTCTTGGTGCTGCCATGCAAATGCAAGCTGCAGTACATCACTTCATCTATTGACAAGGACCAGGTGCTGAGGGAAACATTTGACAAAGTCCAGACGCTGCAACTGAAGAATGTGTTTCTCTTGGTAGATGAAGTACAGATTCTCCCAACTGTTTCATTTTCTGGTGGGGTGCTAAGTGGCATGGCCGAGAACAACCGAGACTCCAAGGCCACTTCTATGCTGTGCGTCATGATGAAGTCGCTGCACAAAGGACCTAGTTTGATGATTTCAGTGGAATTGACATTGACTGTCCCAAGATGTTCCATCGTCAGGCAAATGTTCTATTGAATGGACTCCACANGAATTGACAGTATGTCCCGTAAGGGCTGAAAAAAGTTCAAAAAACCGCTCATAATACTGCTCGCAAAAAGCCACAAAGCTGAGGGGTATTACCTTATCTAGAGTTAGCAATCAGTAGTGTTCTGTAAATCATTAGTATGTGATCTCATTTATTCTTGATAAAAATTATGCTGATGATTGACTCCCGAGTATTTTGTATCGAAATCTAGGAAGTGTCAGGAAATACCTGTAAAAGCATTATATTGTTCTTTGTTGGCCAAATATTTTATTTATGTGTAGAGGAAAGTGTCGTACATATATCTTTATGTATCAAACCTGAGGATCTCCCGTGTTTCACCTGCCACCTGGCGGCTGCACCGAAAATTAAAATTTCATTTTAAGTCTTTGGGTTTGTAGGAGCATGATGTTCTAGAATACGTCCATATATTGAATTTGCTATTAATGACTTTTTAACGAATTTTTTTCTTATTCTCTCCACTGTCGCTATGCATTTACGTTCCGTTGTTCATCCAAAAATTATTGCTATCGATTATCATTTACTTTTTTTCCTTATTACCGTGCAGAACGTGGTGAGCTCTCGGTCATTGGTTATATACTTGTGCTCTATGTAGAAGGTGATCAGTGATCTATTTTCTTCGGAGGTCGTAGATTGCTTTTATGTTGTGTTCAATGGACGCTAATTGACCAGGTGTGGATTAAAGTGGCGAGTTGCGTGTGGCCTTCCATTAACCGTTCATATGTTCGAAGTCAAGTCTGCTCTTTTGGTAACTCTCCAAGCAAAGCACTGAAGGGGCTTGATTTTCGGAGTATTTTAGGGCCACAGTACTCCCCTTAGGTTCTTGACTTCTTTGATGGTTCTTTAGCTACCAGGGGCATATTTATCAATATTACTTACGAAAATCTAGGTGAAATTACTTTTTAATTATAGTGATGTTTAATTTTTAATTTGCAAAGTTGTTAATAATGCATTATTCAGCCTTACGAGGCTAACAAAAGGAATAGTGTAAAAATCATGATTTTGCAAAAGTTAATCTCTCGATTAAATCTAATACACCTTCTAATCTATTAGATGTGTATAATTTGATACGAAAAATTTATATGGTTTAATGATGATGCATTTAATAATACTGAAAATTACAGCAAGTCGCAGGCAAACATGGATTCTTAGTGTTCACTAAATCCAACTGCATTCTCTCCAACAGCCTACCTTACAGCAAACTAATACGTGATATCTAAAACAATTGTATGCGTGCATCGTGAGTTAATCTACGTATATAAGTGTATCTCCATCTCTGTCTATATGCGTGTCCGCCCCACTTTTTCCAATCTATTGCTGAAGAAAAATTATTGAACTGTAATCAGAAGTATCTACTATATAATACTAGATAGTTCCCGTAGAAATTCCCTGGTTTAGATTTGACAAATTTGAAATATTATGAAGACAAATGCATTAAAGATTTAAGGTGAGTCACTGTGTTTTAAATGAGCATTTTTTATGAATCGAAACTTCCGTTCTGTATCTTATCTACCGATAACAAGACCGTGTAAGAGAAGAAGCCTAATAACGGAGGAAAATGGCGTATTTTATAGTAATCGGGTGCCCTTGGTATCCATAATACAATGCTTATAATACATGTATACCCGCTCTGATTTTAGTTTAATAATTTTTCTTTAGAAATAGATATGAAGTAATGGGACGGACACACGTATGGAGAGATGGATTTCTATATACAGTAATTGGACCACAATTTTAAAAATGAACATGAGGGATAAGAATGCACCGGGAAGAATGTAGTCTTCAAATTGAAAGATATGAAGTAGAAGGCAGCAAACTTTCTAAATTTCGCGCATGAAAGCCAACGCTGTTCAACCACGTTACGGACAGGCTGCCTAGATCCTTGTTGGGTCGTAGCTGACGAAAAATAGGCCATAATCAAGGACTACTATAAACAGGACGTGCACCACAGTACAGTAAAGACTAGTAGGAGCGCTTGCAAATTAGCGGAATTTCAACGTCATGAAGTTCTGTGCCGTTCAGTGACGTACGCGCAAGTCAACCAATCATGGCGCACAAGTGGCCCTATTGGGCACAAGTTAGGCCAACAGTCACTTTGTCAAATTTATGCTGATTTCAATGGAATACAAAAAATGTGAAACATCTTGAAACAATGGTCTAATGCTGGTGTGTCGCATTCGCTACTAAAAAATACATATAATTTAGATATGAATTACAAGGTGTAATAGAGTGTAAAGATAGAATTAAACAAACAATGCACATGAGCATAAAAGTTATTAGGAATATCTTGTTTTTCTCTTTAATTTGATTGTAGCTCCGCTTCTACCATTGAAATTCCATTTTCATACTCACAATGATATATACTATTGAATAAATACTCTGGGATGCTCTGAGTGCACTCAGTTCATACATAATAGAAGATGCAAAAATAACTTCATCAGTCTTGATATTCGCTAT